>CP124714.1:152415000-152627500 GCA_031232105.1 Capsicum rhomboideum | reverse complement strand
GGATAAATTCTTTAACGACGAACAACTTGGGGGAAAATACCGAAAATGAGTAGCTCAGCAACCGCACCATGGAAGCAGCTTCTTCTCAACTCTCTCCAATCCAATTCCCATCTCAAGCATTCTACCTACTTTCAGCTCGTATGAAATCCATGCATTACTTCCTTTATTATCCATTTTTCCTTTGTATTTTTCCATTACTTAATTTCATTAAAAAATAAGGAGGCAGCAGGCAGTCGGTGTACTAAATCTCTCGTTATGCGTGAGGTCAGAGAAGGTTGAACCACAAGTTGCTATTACAGGCACCCTTACTTTGCATTTCAGCTGTTTCATTGAAAAAAATAAAGCGGCAGCAGTGCACCAAAAGCTCCCCATTATGCGCTGAGTCTGGGAAAAGTATCGGACCACAGTGATCTATTATACATTCTTTCTTTACATTTATGCCGGAGACTGTTTGATTAAAAAAATATTGCAGAAAAAATAGAATGTGTTGTTTATGATCTACTTAATTTTTTGTTTCTTGAATTAGGCAACTGTTGGATCAAATGGAAGGCCCTCTAATCGAACTGTCGTCTTCAGGTCTGTTTTTCACCCCTTTAAAACTTACTCCCTCCGTTTCGTTTTACTTGGTCCCTGTACTAAAAATAGTTGTTTCAATTTACTTGTCAAATTTATGAAATCAAAAAATCAACTAAAACGAAACGGAGGGAGAATATGCTAAATTCAGAGATTTCTTCATTTTCATTGTCGGTAATTTATTTATTTTTGTTTTTAATGTAGAGGATTTCAAGATGGTACTGATAAAATTCAAATTAATACTGACTCAAGAAGCCGCAAGGTATGTATTTCTATATACCCTTTTCTATTTTAGTGCCGATGTTTTGGAAATTGACTGCTTTTTGTTAGAAAAAGTTTTAAATGTTTGATACCATTCTATTTTTACAAGCTTGCAACTTTCAAGAATTCATATCATAAATTATTCAAATATTAGAACTTTTCGAATCTTACGCGGGCTCCAATGCTGGTACCGGACACCAAACCAAAAAAGTTATAACTTTTAATATGAGGGTAGTGGTATGATTCTCGCTTAGGGTGCGAGAGGTCCCGAGTTCAATTCTCGGAATGCCCCCTAAATTCCCCCAGAACATCAGAACCGACTTGTGGGACGATACTAGATATGTTGTGGTTGTTGTAATACGATGGTAGTGGTAGAGTCAAATTTTTTTATTTAAGTGGATTTTAAAATATAAAGAAGTAAACATATGAAGACGCCAAGTGGATCAACACATACTATATATATGTTATAAGTAATTTTGACCTTGTATATACACTGTAATTTTTGAACTAATATGTTTTGGATATTCCCCTTTCTGTACCCTAGCTCAGCTCATGTATGATGGTATCTCTATCAAACTAACTTTTTCAATATTACTTTGATATTATCTTCCATTATCATTAATTTAAAATAAGTCAAATAAGCTTCTTTTACTCCATGTCCGTTTAAACAACACATCATAAAATGGGATGGAGGAGCAGTGGCGGAACCAGGATTTTAACTAAAAGGTTCAAAAATATGAAGTAAATACACGAAGAAGCCAATTCAACATCTACTGTATATACATAAAAAATAATTTTAACTTTGTATATGCAGTTAATTTTTCGCTGAAGGTCGAACCCCCTTGACTCTACCTAGCTCCGCCCCTGTGGAGGAGTATAATTGGTCTCTTACTTTTTTCCAATTTGAGTTGTGAATCTTGCTTAGAACTGATGAGGGTTTACTTGAATCAGTGCAGAACGAAGATCTTAAGCATTGCCCATTTGCAGAGGTATTTGATGCCTTTTTAATTCAGTATTGCTGAAGAGAACATAAACTGATTCAGCTCCTTTCCTTTTTATGGTTTCTGAATTGTGCCTTAGTGATTAATGTGTACATGAACAACAGAGTGGCTTCCCGTCCGTCTTTTTGCAAAATGTGAAACGTTCTCTAACTAATCCAATGTTGTTTGAACAAATCTTGTAATGATTCAGGTATGCTGGTATTTTACTGAAACTTGGGAACAATTCCGAATTCATGGAAAAGTCGCTATGATTGATGCATCAAGCTCTGACCCAGATAAACTTAGGGTAATTCCGTAAAATCTTTACTGTTTCATGTTATCTTTACCTATACATGTGATAATTCGTCAGTTTATTTTTGTTCTACTAGTAATATATCTAAGACTTGCAATCACCTCCAGTTTCAGAGCAAATGCCTCTATCTAGAATTAAGTGTGTCTCTCTTACTTTAAGATTTGTTAAAAGCTCCAACTGGAAAGCAACAAATGCATTGAGAAACTTGTCGTATTCAGCACTTTGCTGTGTTTCAAATTTCAATTACCTTGCATTTCTGATTGTACTAAGAGCTTTCAACAAAAATTCTATTGTTTGCGTACTTCTGCTCTAGATATCCTCGAACTATCTGACGATCCATATGTTCATTTTTGTATTTAATTCCATTGTTTATTTCAAACATAAAAATATAATCAGCATAATTGGGCATAGTACTGCATTAAAGGCTACTTGATCAGTCCAGAACATTTCGAAAGTGATCAATATTGTTTATTGCTTCAAATGGCATTAGCTTAATAACTGGTCACTTGATGAGATGCCTTGTATATGTAAGATATTGATACTTATAAAGCAGTGATGCCTCTATCTGTGGTGTTGATCTCTATAAATAGAGATCTAGTTCATCAGCTTGACGTATAATTAAACTCACCGTCTCAATCTTTTTCTCTTGGTAAATAATGTATTTTCTTCTTTATATTCTGATAATAACAATTCAGCAAAGAGAGGCAGCTTGGTTTGCTGGTTCTGTGAGATCAAGACTACAATATTTGGGGCCTACTCCAGGGCTTCCTTCTCTAGATGAGCAACCATCGAACAATTCATTGGATCCCTCTGCTGGTCCAGTTGATGCATTCTGCCTTCTAGTTCTGGACCCTGAGCAGGTCTGAGTTTTCCCTGGTCATGTAACTCTCACGAAGAAGAATTGCACATTTGTAACTTTTCAGTATTTGTGTTAATTACAGGTTGATTATCTGAACTTGAAGAGTAATGAGAGGCTAGCATTTTCAACTGGACGAAGTGTCAACGGTGAGAACTTCTGGACACAAAATAAAGTCAACCCATGATATTTGATTTGTCATCTCACAGATTATCGCAATCAGACTATTGGTATATGCACTCTAATGAATCTTTTTTGTATTATTGAGATAATTTGGAAAGGAAATTTTTCTCTTTGACTGAATAAACAAAAATATTTCATATGTAATACGATCTCCATTACATTATAGAAATTTGATGTCAGAATTATGAGTAAGAAAACTCTATATGTTAAATTAGTCATGGTTTTGCATACCTGGCTACCAAAGACCTCTGCTGTTATTCTCATAGTGTGCTCTACTTCTGATCTGTACTATGTTGATCTGTGTTTTGAACCACGGTATTGCTTCTGAGGAACCTCAGTAAGTAGGTCAACCTTCCTTGCAAAGCTTCTTGCTCGAATGAGTATTTCAAGTTATTCCAATCAGAGGCTGAAAAAAGGCTGTTACTTTGTTTAATGAGATTGTGGAATACTCATTTGAGCAAGAAGCGTCCCCAAGGAAGGGCATGCTAGATTATTGTCCCTCTTTGTAAAAGTAAAGGGCCTATTTCTGTTGATATTCGGTTAGTTATCTACCAACACTATGTCACATTGAGAGTTGGTTGTACTAGCCTTGCAAGTTGTGGAGTCAACAAGCTTATAGACACTTCCCTTGTTCTCAGGGGGGTTCGTTGAGTTGTTCAGAGTATGATCTTTAACTATTTCTACTGTGGATTAAAAATGGATTTGTTAGATTTTACAGTTCCTGATGAAAGCAATCAGCTGAATTTGAAGCACATGTGTACTAAGGTACCTCTATCTAACCTCTAATGCTTCACTTTCTGTTTGTGGTCCCTGGTATTCTTTGTCACTTTCTGGAAGCCACCCACCATTCAGAACATTTTATTTTGGAGAATACTGGTAGCTTTCAAATTTCTCCAATAGGATCCCTTCTTTTCTATCTTGTGAGTTATGATTTATCAATATGATAAATTGACAAAGTTTATGGTTGAAATGTTGTGACAATGTAATGACCAAACGCTTGTGCTAAGCACTTGCCAATTGCACTTGAAGGATATGTCAAATGATGAGTATTTAAAGGTAATTACTAATTAGTTGGTTATCTACCACCTAAAGGCTAAATGCGTGTTTGGAGTTAGCAGTTTTTGTTCTTAATGAGCTTGGACGAGAAAATGGCACTACCAGCCAGCCTTTCAGTTCCCATACTTACCATTTGGGCTTTTATTATATTTCTTATTATGATCAATCATTTTCCAATTTCCTGTATCCAAAACTCTACCTACCTCCTTTTTCTTTTCTTTTTTATTTTTTTTGTGGGGATTAGGGAAACAGAGTACATATTCCTACCTGCATGTGTCTGTCTGTGTGCCACATGAAGGTAGCTTTTTCATGATGCAAAAGACAAACGGGATGAACAGGAAAGACAAGTTCCGATTCTACTACACATACTTATAAATGTCAACAAATGCCAATTCTTTGAAAAAACAAAAGCAGTGTATCGGCCTATGTTGCTCGGACTCTTCAAAAATGTCAGCTGGTGTGTCAGATTCTCCAAAAGTAGTATATTTTTGGAGAATCAGACATGGGTGCAGCATCAAAAGTGAAGAGTCCGTGCAACTTAGGTATTGGCTATCGCACACTTGATGGGTCAAAGAATCTCCAATTGGGAACATATAAACTTTCCAGGTTTGTTGTTGTCAACCTCCACCCTAATAAACACATATCTAGCATCTTGGCAAGTCTGCTGGAGGATGAGGAAGTCTTTCTAATGGCCCTTCCCCATTCTTCACAATGAGCACCACTGATAAGCCCCAAGATAGATGTATCTCCAAATGACAGTGCATAAACCATGCCCCTGTGCATGTAAACGGTCCATCCGTATGATTAGTACAATGCTATGAAATAATTAAGAGATGAAATTTAGTTTCTAATTTATTACCTGGATTGTCAGCAACGAATCGAATGGCAGCCCATCCACCTACTGGAACTCCAATTGTGTTCATGTATGGTGGATCCACCAGATTGAAGTAGGCTGTATCAGGATCATAGTTTCCGGTACCATAACCCACAACATAAAAGCTGTAGCCATGAAGATGAATAGGGTGGTTCTCCGTGGAGACAGTGCTGGTGTCTTGTAGGATCAGTTGAACCTTGGTCCCATAATCAAGGACATAGGTCCTAGTTCCATTTAGAGAATTTGTGTCATTAGGAGGGTTATTAGGTGCCCCATTCACAAAATCATAGAACTTCAGGGGTACCCCAGGAAAATCTTGAGTGAAGTACCCGCTGATGTTCTTGTAGTAAGCTTCCAAAATTGAGATGTTAGGTTTACTAAAGCTGATGTTATTCATGGAAGCAGCCATGACTCCACCCCCTTTAGCTTGACAATCTTTTTGGGGATTCTTGGACCGGCATTTTTGCACGTTTAGTCCAATTGTAACGAATAGGTTTATGTCAATATCTGTAGGAACAGTGACTGGATTAAGACTTCTAAGCCCATCCATGACTGTCTTAGCAGCAAGATTGTCATCAAAACGCGGTAAAGCTGCTGGTAAACTTAAGTCATTTGCTGTGGCTCCAAAATACTGGAAGTAAGCTATTGATGTTATGTTTTGAAATGAGACATTCTTAGCAGATTGGTAAGGTCCCATTGCCATTGAATATCTTGCTATAGGTTTGTCTGCCGTGACTAGGACGTTTAGGGTTTGACCCGGCCCAAGCATGACTCGGTCCGTGGTCAATGGCTTTGTGTACTCTGCGTCAACTTCAACAATTGTCAATCTGTGATTTGCAATGGCAAAGAAATGCTCCTGGTTCAAAGCTGCATTGATTAACCTTAACAAGTATGTCTTCCCAGGAACCACGTCTATTTTATAAATATCTGAAATAAATCATGACACTTTAGCTAACAGAAACTGTTAAAAACTACTCCTTGTGATCCATTTTATGTGATGTACTTTCTCTTTTAAGTTTTATCTCAAAAAGAATGATACATTTTTATATTTGGAAACAATCTAGCTTGAAAGTTCTCCTTTTATGCTTAATGAGATGATTTATTGCCACAAAAATATCTATAGCATCTTTTTGACGACCTTTTTTGAATTCTTTCTTTCTTTCTTAAAGTCTGTGTCTAGTGAAAGTACATCACACAAATTGGATGGAATGAGTAAAAAACATGATAAATAATGGTGCAACGTTTGTCATTTTTCCCTGTTCTTTGAGTTAAAAGTTGGAAGTAAAAGTTGAGTAATGAATGTAAAAGATTACCATTAGCAGAGCAATTATAATTAGGACCGGGTTGGCCATTGATGGTAAAAGCATCAGCCGGTGGCGGGGCTCCGCCACTAGCTAAAACTGCCTGCTCAATTTGCACCATGTCTTTCATCCAATACTCTCCTGTAAATTCCCAAGTGTGAGAATAGCAAAAAAGCTTGGAGAAAGTCGGTGTATATAAGTTAAATCTCCTGAAAAGCTCTCTGGAAATAAAAAGTTTAAGCTCTTTAGAACTTAGATTCTTTTGGAAAAAAAATATAACTATATTGAATCAATGTACCTAAAATAATGATGTGCTCTTCATAGGGAAACTTGAAAGGGTAAGGGATGCCCTTAGTAGGATAAACAACAATGGCACCATAAACAGTGGCTCGAAGCCAGGAAACATGAGCATGCCAGAAAAATGTGCCTTTCTGTTGTACCAGCGTAAACTCATACATGAAGTTTTGTCCAGTTTGTATGGGGCATTGTGTAATGTAAGAAGGGCCATCAGACCAACACGATAGTCTCTGCCGGATGCCATGCCTGATGAAATCTTGTAAGCTCAGGTAAGCTTAATTTGCCATAATGTGAAGAAGAGATGAGAAATAGTTCAAAAAAAAAAATGGAGAGTTGTTCTATTAGTTACCAGTGGATTGTGATATTGTATGGGGAGTTGTTGGTAACTCTGACGACAACTTTATCGTCTTCTTGAGCATAAACAACTGGACCTGGATACATCCCATTGATGGTTGGAATGTCTTTGGTGTTACATAACTTGGTAATTCTAGTAGTTTGCACCTGGAAAAGAAAAAAATGAGTGAGAATGAAGTACCATTTGATAAAAATACCACTTGAAATGCAAAAGAAGAATAAGAAGAAACCTTGAAATCATAGAATTTTGTTGATCTGCCTCCTTGCTTTTGTGGTCTAAAACCCACAACATATTTGCTGTGATTACTGCAGAGAAACAAGTGTAAGCTAAAGTAAATAAACAAAGTAGTGACCAAGTTAGTCATATTGAGAGTTATAGAATAAAAGGAGATAATAACATGTTACTTATAATACAAGGCTTGATGAATATATACAAGGAAGGAGAAATCATAAGATGTTTACATGTGGTTTATATTTGGTAGCTTCCATGATTCCTCTCACATGGTTTTGTAATAATAAGTTGTTGGGGAAATCTTTATTCATATATATTATGCTCAGTAATGAGCAAGAGTTTTCTTTTCTTCTTTCTTGCTTTTGTTTAATCAAGTATAGCTAGCTTCATTATAGTCCCTGAACATGCAACAGTTTTCTTTTAAATGAGTTTACATAGTGATGGTTTTTTTTTTTTTTGGGGGGGGGGGGGGGGAGGGGGGGGAGCTAGCGTGAAGGAGTATTATCGTAAAATTACACTGTAGGGGTTGTTTGGTTGGAAATAAGTTATTCTGGGATTAATTATTCCGGGATAAGTTATTCCATCATGTATATGAGATAACTTATCCCATCACTAAGATATAAATGGTGGGATAGATAATTCGGGACTAACTAATACCTCCAACCAAACGCAGGATAAAATAATCATGCATTTTTATCCCAAGATTATTATACCTTATACCTCACCCAAAATGACTCCTAGGAGTATTAAAATTACCTTTTGTCAATATAATAATAGATGTTAAATCATGTTTGCTTCTTCATGTATTTTTTTTTAAAATATTTTAAATCCGTTTGTGAAAATTCTGCCTCTTTCACTCATTGACGTTATAAGCAATATTCACGCAATTATGTTACTTGTAAGGCAATTACAGCAATAAAAAGAAAGCTAATTACATCAGGTAAATTACTATGATACATATTAATCTATAACCTAATAAAAATAGAAACTACATATTAGAATTGGTGAAACTACACTAAAAGAGATTACTCTCTCTGTTTCATGTTTCATTATGTGTCTTCGTTCGATTGGGTACATTTTTTTTTTTTAAAAGAAAAACCTTTGAATCTTGTGGACTCTTAAGCTAAAGATGTGTGCACAACAATATAAAAAGTAAAATCCACAAGTGAGGTAGGGAGAGGATGGTGTGTACCAACCTTACCCCTACTTTATGAGGATAGAGAGGTTGTTTTCGATAGACCCTCGGCTCAAGTAAAGCATGAGAAGGATTTTTTTTTAAAAAAACTAATAATTAATAAGGGAAACTAAACAGCGTGACTACCTACTAACCTTCTATCCTAATCCTCGACCTTCATATCTTCCTATATAGGGCCATGTTCTTGGTAAGCTATAGGTAATTCAAATTCTATCTAATCACCTCTCTTTAATACTTATTTGCCTACCTTTACCTCTATTCAAACCCGTTCAATCTCAGTCTCACTTCTCTCATCTTGTCCATCATGGAGCCTACTCTCACCTTATCTCGAATATCTTCGTTCTTAACCCTACCTCAACTAATATGTCACACTTCTATCTCAACATCCTCATATTTGTTAATTTCTTCTTCTGGATGTGTGAGTTTTTGATTGACCAACATCTCTCCCGATACAACATAGTTGGTCTAACAACCACTTTATAAAGCTTATCCTTAAGACTTGACGACACATTTTTATCACACAAGACACGGATGCGAGCTTTCATTTCATCCACCCCACTACCATACGATGTGACATCTTCATCGATCTCGTGGGTAATGTACCAAAATATTCATATATTTTATGGTCTTAAATATGTTATGTGGGATGTTGCAGTTAATTACAAAGTTATTAAGTATAAAACGTGACATTTATTTAAAGAAAATGGACCAAAAAGGAAATAAATACAACAACATAATACCCAGTGTAATTCCATAAAGTTGGGTTAAGAGAGGGTAGGATGTACGCAAACCTAACCTCTACCTTAGAGGTGGAGCGACTATTTTGATAGACAGACTCTTGGCTTCGAGATAAAAACAATTTATACAAGAAGTACTAGAAATAAAATAAACAACAGACAGTACTAAAAACAACAGATAATAGCAGAACAATACTACAACAAAATACTACTATGGTCAAGCTGCACGAAACAATAAATAGTAATAGAAATAGAAGAACAAGAAACAAGAATAATACTACGACTACTAGAATGGACAGCCAGATAATGCACTCCTACCCACTAGTATGGACACAATCCTACCTGCTACCTTTTTACCCTAATTCGTGTCATCCACACCTTCCTATCTAAGACTATGCCCTTGGTAAGTTGGAACTGTGCCCTGTCCTGTCTAATCACCAAAATGGGAGTCCGCGACCAAAGTAGGCCCCTTAACTATTAAAAAAACTGAAATATGCCATGTATATAAAATGACACCAAAATAGGCTAAGCTCACATATTTTGTGAGCTTTAGCCCTTCTTTTTAACGGAATGGTTGGCAACGGCGTCAACTTTTGCAAGAAGTACAAAGCTCACAAAATATGTGAGTTATCCTTTTTTATTTTATAAAACTCACATATTTTGTGAGCTATCTATTTTTATTTCATAAAGCTCAATAAATATGTTAGGTATCCACTTTTATTTTATAAAGCTCACAAAATATGTGAGTTATCCATTTTTATTTTATAAAGCTCACTTATTTTGTGAGCTATCAATTTTTATTTTATAACCTAAAAAACCACATCTTTTACCGCGGTCCCCCTTCCATTTTCTTTACCCTCCGAAAACAAATACCAAAATCCTACAAAACCCCACTTCGATTCCCCACATCTGGTTCCCCCAAGACAAATTTTAGTCGATTTTCAATCAGCGGTCCCACGTAGTTGTAGTTCGGTGCTTGAAAATCGAGAAATTATTACGGTTCATGTTGAGGTAATTTTCAAATTTTTTTTGTTGAAATTGTTGGTTCAAATTGTTAGTTTAGTGAATGATGTTGTAATTGTTGTTTGATTGTTACAAATTTGTTTGGTTAGTTTCTTATTTCTATGCTCAAGAAAGTAAATAGTGACAATGCTCAAGTACAGTATTGTCAATAATTTCATTATGTGTTACTTAAAATCAAGCAAAATGTGTTACTGGAAATTAGAAGCAATGAAAAAATACTAATAACTACTTGTAGAACATCCAATTACTTAATAATTTTCCATTGCAATTGTGGAACATCACAAAGCACTTGGATGTTTCGTAATTTTCATTGGCAAAATATTGTCAATTTATCTCAAAAATTATTCCTCATGTGTGTTCAAAGTACTTGTGTTTTTGAGTGTTTCAATAAGGTTCTTCTTGTTCATACTGATGGTGAATAAGTTAAAGTCAGTTCTTGTGGCCATATAAGGTCAGATTTGGGTAATGATGTGAACTTTGAAAAAATAAAGTATTGTCACACTTGGGATTTTCATTTTTTTAATGGGGTTCTTGTGATTGGACCCTTATTGTTGTTATTTCTTGTGGCAATGGGGTCGATTTATTTTTACAATATAAATTCCTTTCCAGAACCAATTGTTCATGAGAATGCAAATAGAACAAGTATGTTTAGTGGTGAACGTAATGGTTTTTGTTGGAAATTGGGTGCCTGATGAAAGTTATCCTTTGTATAATAATAATGCTTAATAGAATATTATAGTATTTAACTAATTTAATACATAGACATACGTAGGATTTTCCACTTTAGGCACAAGAGTAATAGTTGTACTATTAATCTTTTTTGACAAGTTATAACCATTTTGAAAGAGTTATAACATTACTACTATGATGTCTTTCCTGATCAATGGACAGAAGTGAAAGTATAAGTCATTGTTGCAGCAATAGAAATGGCTTTTTCTTCACTGATCACACGTTAATACCAAAAATATTTTATCCTCATAAAGTGGTTGATATGTTTAATACCTGAGGATTTTAGTATTTATTCCACACCAATGTCGGAGTAATTATTAGATAATTAATAGAGAAAATCATTAATGGCAAACTTGCAAGGAAAAATGTTAGTGGAAAATAAAAATCCTGCAGGTACTTTTTAATGTATTAAATGTGACACAATTATATGTGTAGTAATTTTGTATAATAAAAATCACAAAATTAGTTGCAGCTTATTCGCATGCATGAGTACCATTCAGTATTCGAAGTTTACTGGCCGCGATATTATCTGTATTTGTGAAGGGTATTTATTCTCTACCAAGATATTCTTCATTCTCAAGATTCTCTTTGTTATATTTGTCCCTCTGTTAATTGGTTATCTTTGTCCCTTTTGGCCTAAGTAGTAAATAACAAAATTATGTAGTAATAGTTTAAGTCATTGCTTTCTAGTATTACTAATAAGATTAATTTAGTAAAATAGATATTTAATTTTAGTATTGTTAAGTAGTTTGAAAAAAATTATCTCTTGTAAAAGTAGATTGGACTTGTGTAATATTATTAATATTGAAGAAACTATAGTAGACGTCTTGTTCTGATAATTTATTAAATAACATTTAATATTATGTGTACAGGTACATTATGTCGAACATCTTGCACCCAAGCCTCGCTGATGCTTCGTTACTTACATTACAACAGTCTCACAAGTCAGAGAAACTGTGGGAGGGCTTTATTCAACCCACTGCGTGAGTGTGTCTGCAGAAGGTTGAATCGACATGGGACATTCTTTGTAACCACCCCCATGACCGTGTCATACACTATATATCGAGGGTAGGAGTTATATGCCATCATCAGGATAGGCAAGGTCCAATTTGACCACAAACTAGCAACTGCTATGGCCGAGAGGTGGAGGCCAGAGACTCACACATTTCACCAACCCTTTGGAGAAGTGACTATCACGCTACAAGATGTGGAGGTGTTGTTTGGGCTACGCACTGACGGAGATCCAATTGTATATATCGATGAAATGGATCGTAGTTTAGATTGGCAATGATGTTACGAGATTATATTGGCTTGGAGGTTCTAACTACAACCATTAATAAACAGAGTTGTATTTCTATTATCTTCAGCAACAGCTTCTTCATCCCATTACAGTCGAGACTCCGGAGGGTAGGGTTCAGAGCATTGCTCGACTGTCCATTTTTTCAAGTCGATCTCCATCAACCACTCATATGCTAGCAAGTGTGTCTCCTTGATCAACTCCATTTGCAACAAGAATTTTTTCTCCTGGGTAGCAGTTGCAGCAGCCCATAGTAGGTTGTTCAATCGGACACTTATGTACGCCCTCTAATAATTGGCCTTCAAGTGTCTCAAACAGTAGCGGTGATAGGCAAAAGGAGCTTGCCAATTGTGCTCTCTACAGACACTTCCAAGTATGTCGTGATGCCTGTCAAATATCAACGTAATTCCTTGACGATCACACAACATATTGATGCAAATAGCTCAAAAACTTGGTCTATGTATCAAGGCTCTCATTCGCTGCTATTGCAAAAGCCAACGAAAAAATGGAGCCATTACCATCCATACCTACCACAATCAACAATTTGATATCATACTTACCATATACATGTGTTCTGTATATTGATATCACCGGCCGACAATAACGAAAATCGTCGACACGTGGCTTAAATGTCCAAACACATAGTTGAAAACACGTTCATCAACTCCATCACGTCGTTTGAATCGCTATTCATCAACGAAGCCTGGATTGAAACGTTTCATAGCAGCCATGAACCTTGGCAATTCACGAAAGGAGCCCTCCCAATTCCCATAGACTTGTTCAAAGGCACAAATACGTCTTTTGCGACTTATTATTTTGCTGTAATTATTGAGAACAGACGTTTGACATTCTTTGATAGGATACCTATGAATAATTAGGCTTAAGAATTATAAACAAAAAAAGTATTGATTTATATAGTCAAATGAACTTGGAAAAAAATTGTACCTCAGTGTCTTACAACACAAGAACAGTTGTAATCATGTTTATATCCAAATTGAAGTGACCTCTACGTCAGTCATCCATATTACAAGTGTCCTCGTCGATGTACTTTTTGATTTTCCACAAGTTATTACTACTATCCTTAGTAGCACAAAGGTTGAATAAACAACCTTGATGTACACGCCTGCAATAAATTCTCAAGACTTCCTTTCCCGACTTAAGCAATAAAGAACTCCCTCCCTTGTTTAATATGATAGAGCTTAACTGTCCTTTGCAGATCTTTTTTTGATTTGAACAACATCTTGCTAGCAAGATAAAAATTATCCTTTAGAAAATCTACCAGTTCACGCCTGTAGGAATAAATTCATTTTCATGCATATCCATAAACATATTTCGTCCTTCCTGAAAATGATCGAGAAATGAAATTTCATTAGAATAAAAACAAGGCCTATTGATTGGTAGTGACATTGATGCCGACCTTTGAATCGATGGCTGTGGAATTGATTCTTATTGAGGATAAGGGCTCATGGACATGACTCTTTGTTCAGAACTCAGACCTCACACCATCATCACTCGATGATGAGTCATAGGGACATTCACTTCCCTCAACATTAGTAGGCTCACTATCATCACCCTGTGACACTTCACCGTAATTTGGCTGGTCACCATTTTCAATATAGTCTGGAACAACATGCTCATCTCGCGTGACATTACCCCTATATTTCAAATAATGAAATATTTTTAACACATGCCAAAAATATAAATAAATAAATAATTCATGAAGTGAACCAACATAACTTAATATTGACTATATTTTAGACCCATCGATAATAGTCACCAACACTAAAACTAATATGGGTGGGACAAGCTGTCCAACAAGTACCCGACCATTCACACGAAGCCAAGCTCAGGAATTACAAAAACTCCAAGCCTTGTTCATGCAAATGGCCGTGTGTGAGTTGGTGATTGAACCACCTAAGGATCTAAATGTTTTAAAGTGTGAAGAGGGCCACATGGAACACTTCAAGGCCGGCTGCCCCAAGGGCTAAACTTGTCATTTTATCTTTCATTTTGGGATGTAATATAAATAGACCATCTTAGTGTTATTAGCCCTAGTTCTCTCATTATATTTTTGAAGACAAAACTCTTGTAACACTAAGGACTTCTCTCTCTCCATTGGAGGAGCTCCAAAACCGAAACTCGCAAGTGGAGCTACACTTGTGTTGTATCTTGGCTAGAAACAAGGATCTTGAGGTCATTGAGTTCCTCTTGGTCTAAGTAAGAACTTGGTGTTTATATTCATTAGTCTTAGGGTCCTTTCTTGATGTTAGGGTTCTTAGTCTCTTGAATATTATATGTCAAGTTAACTATCTTTTTATTATCTTGTTGTTGTTGTGTTTGAGATCTTGAGGTCTAGTGAAGCCGTGTGGGGCTCTTTCGATTCACTAGCACTTGTTGTTCAACTTGTTGTTTTTGTGAAAGTGTTCATCTTGATTGTTGTTGCTGAAATCTTGTGTTGTGGGTTTGATCTTGTATCAAAAACTCAATGAGAGGAACATTTGAAGATATTCCAGCATTGTCCATCCACCCAAGCTGTGATGATTGACCAAAATTATAATCTTGTCCAAAAAATTCATCATTATTCGTCTCACACAGAGTTAAGCCCCTAAAAAAATATAACAAACATATGACATAAGAAATAAACACAAATCACTAAAAATAACTATTATTAATAATAACACGAATTAATAGACATTGCCAGTCACTTTCATTCAAAGTTTCGTTCAAATCAGATATTGAGGTTGTGTTGGCATGTTTCCCTACATGATGTATTGGGGAGCATTTATGTCGGAAAAAGTGCTATACTGAGTTAAATGAACATCAACAACACTAGTTGGGTTTTCAAACTGTGTATAGACATCTGCCTGTGCAGGAGAGTGCACACGATGAGTCCTACGCTCCTTCTTAACATAAACTTGAAGAATATTTAGCTTTATTTGACTGGCATAATCATAAAGAGCCCTCAAAAATTCAGTCAACGACTCATCATCACTAATAATCCATTCTCCATAATTTATCAATTCTGGCGATGAGAAAGAGTTTGGATATTGTCTGATTATAAATAAATTATAATCAACACATTTTATTTTCATCTTTCTAAAAATTGAATCTACAAATTCTCTGTAATCGATTGAAATTGGATATTTGACATTGAACTTGGGGGAGATACTATAATATATTGTATTGCCCTCGTGAATAATTTCACCGTCCCAAAAAAGTGCAACCTTAACACGTTCAGTATCCATTTTTTAGTTTGAACAAGTTTTCAAAAGAAAAATTGAATTTGAACAAGTTTTGAAAAGAAGAATTGAATGAAGGACTGATGATATGATGAAGTGTATACATCTTTTTATATAGAGGTTTCCAAGATCTAGTAGAAAAAAAATATTTATACATAATGCATATATTTTTGGCACCATATTGATATGTCACATCACCAATAAACACTGTGAAAACAATTTTCAAGTATGGGGGGATGAATATTCACTGTACAATGCACAAGTTTGTGAGTTTTACAAAATAAAATGGATAACTCACAGTGAGTTATTAATTGTATTTTTGTAAGACTCACAAATGTTGTGCGCTTTATAAATTTAATTTTGAAAGGCGCACAACTTATGCGCGTTTTACAAAAATAAAAACTCACTTAAAATGTGAGCTTTACAGTTATAAAAAGGATAACTCAAAATATTTGGTGAGCTTTACACTTTTTACAAAAGTTATGTCGTTGTCCACTGTTAAGGTATAAAGCTCACAAAAAAAGTGAGCTTAGCCTATGTTGGTACTACTTTAGTTACATGACATTTATGTGTAATTTATATAATTAGGCGGCCTATTATGATCGCGGACTCCCAAAATGGAAATAAATGAGACACATAAATTAAAATAAAAAAAGTAATCATAATTGGTAGCGTGTCAATACATAAAGGTAAATAGATTATGAATGAGTAGTAGTAGTATATATTTTGACTGGGAGGCGGACTTAATGCGTGCCATGCAAACCTGCTCTTTTGAGTAGGGATTGATACTTGTCCCTCAACTCATATTGCCCTACTTCTGCAGCATATTTCGTACGTATACACATTACTTGCATGCCCACATCCCCTCACTGATTTGAGTGGCAGGTAGGGGCGCAAGGATTTCATCCGAGCTTTTCATTTGTCAGGAAAATTATATAGTGTGTGAGGTCAAATTTATTTTAATGTATGATTGTTGACATTAGACCTATTATGTAAATATGTATTTTTTGGAGTAGGGGTTAAGTATTTGTCCTAATTTTTCTCTAATTTACTTGTTGACAAAGTACTACTTGTATCTATCTATCTATATATACCTCTTTTATGAGATGAATAAAACAATCGTACAAAATTATTCTCTGTACCTAAAATTCTACATGGTATCAAAAGCAACTAGCAGTTTTTAGTTTTTTCCAAGATGGGCAATTCTACGCCTTCTTCTGGCACACCTACAAACCCTACGAACTCAACCGTAACAAACCCTACCTCAATTATAGTTCAACAAGACAACTCCCCTTTTCCAACGGGAGTTATCCTTGACGAAATAAATTTCTCATTATGGTCTCAATTGATGGAGATGCATATCGAAGCTCGAAACAAGGTTGGCTACCTTACTGGCAAAGCAAAGAAACCCGAACAAACTGACTTGGGTTATGCAATATGGATTACGGAGAATCATAAGGTGAAGAGCTGGTTGATTGACTCGATGAGTCCCACCCTAATGCAGCGGTTTATCAGGCTTTCCATGGCGAAGGAAATTTGGGAAGCTGTTGCCAAAACATTCTATGATGGTTCGGATGAGACTCGACTGTTTGAACTAAATCAGAAATACTTCACCACTATGAAGAATGGAAGGCCCCTGTCCACGTACTATAATGAATTGGTTGAAATTTTTCAGGAAATTGATCACCGAACAAATACGCAGGATGAATCAGTTCATGGTATTCTTCAGATGCATTCTATGATGGCAAGGCTGCGAGTTCACATATTTCTCAATGGACTTGATGCAGAATTTGATCAAGTTCGTGGTGAGATTTTAAAAAAGGACTCAAAGCTTGATCTTGAGAGTACATATGATTATGTCAGAAGAGAAGCTCAACAGAGGCAAACTATGGGAAGTGCTCGGTTGATTCATGAGGGTTCTGCCATGGCTGTCCATAAAGCAGTCTTGTTAAAGGTCAAACTAATCAGCCAGCTGGTAAGCCTAATAATCTAACTTGTAGCCTTTGTGGTGAATTAGGACACCCAAAACAACGATGCTACGAGATCATTGGCTATCCGGATTGGTGGGATTTCTTGAAGAAACCACCTAAAGTCATTCCAAACAGAGTTGTAGCCACAACTACATCAGGAATTAGTCAACCAAACAGTGATGGTAAAATAGAAGCTCGTGTCAATATGACACAGTCAGGAATTATCGGTAATAACAATGTTAATATTAATGCACCTTCTACGAGTAGTACTTGGATTTTTGATAGTGGAGCATCTGATCACATGACCAAAGACCCAGCCGAATTACAATCATTAAAGCCATCTTATCAACCCTTTATTTCTACCGCTAATGGAGGTACTTCTCCAGTTATAGGAGAAGGACTAGTTTTCATAACAAATACTTTAAAATTTGACACCGTTTTAATTATACCTTCTCTTGATCATAATCTTCTACTTGTCAGTCAAGTTACCTCCTCTCTCAATTGTACTGTAACCTTTTGGCCTCTTTTTTTGTATCTTTCAGGACATTCTGACTCAGGGGACCCTTGGTTATGGTGTTAAGCGAGGCAATCTCTACTTTCTGGAATTGACTAAGGGTGGAGAGAAGAAATTCAGTTATGCATTCCGTACACCTAGGGTTGAGAAGGCACAAGACTATATATGGTTATGGTATAGGAGGCTCGGACATATCTCATTTGGTTATCTTCAGAAACTCAAACCATATTTGTTTTTAGGTTTAGATAGCTCAGTTTTTTATTGTGACATTTGTGAATTAGCGAAAAGCTACCGTGTTTCATATTTATCAAGTTTGAATAAATGTTCTAAACCTTTTGATGTTATGCATTCTGATATTTGGGGCCTTGCAAAAGTTGAATCTCTGTCTCAAGCTCATTATTTTATTACTTTCATAGATGAATGTACTAGATTGACATGGATATCATTACTTCGGAAGAAGAGTGATGCGTATATCGCGTTCAAAGACTTTTATAATATAGTACACACACAATATCAAAGATAATCCGTGTTTGGCAATCGGACAATGCCATGGAATTTATGCAATCTACCATTGATGAATACCTTCGGCAATAAGGTGTACGTCATCAAACATTTCGTACATACACACCACAACAAAATGGCCTAGCAGAAAGAAAACATAGACAGATTATGGAGATTGTTCGTACATCTCTCTTTGGCATGAATATGCCAACTATTTATTGGGGGGAAGCAGTGAAGTCTGCGACTTATCTTATTAATCGAGTTCCATCTCGAGTCATTAATTTTGAGACTCCGCAGCAAAAGATCCATTCTCTTTGTTCTCTTCCACATCTGTCGAACTTAGAGCCAAGGGTGTTTGGTTAGATAGTTTACACTCACATTCCCACAAAGAAAAATTGGATCCGTGTGCAAGACGATGTGTGTTTGTTGGATATTCAGAATTTCAGAAAGGATACATGTGTTATGTCCCATAAAATAAGAAATTATATATTACTCTTGATGCATCTTTCCGTGAGTCAGAACCATATTATGAAGGCACAGTAACACCCTCATCT
This sequence comes from Capsicum rhomboideum, assembly GCA_031232105.1. Taxonomy (NCBI): domain Eukaryota; kingdom Viridiplantae; phylum Streptophyta; class Magnoliopsida; order Solanales; family Solanaceae; genus Capsicum; species Capsicum rhomboideum. Next base: position 152,608,461 of record CP124714.1, on the reverse strand, counting down.
CTTCCGGAGGAGAATGACGGAGAAAAGACTAGAATGAATGGACCTTTAGGGGGAAAAGCAGAGTTCCTGGAATTAGAAGCTCATGAGGAAAGATTAAATGCATGTACTGGTATCTTGGAATAAGATGTAGTCTCACATGAAGACAACGAAGTAATCAGGGAAGAAGGAACTACAATTCACGAAGTCACAAATGAAGAAAATGAAGAAATTATTCCAGAAAGTACAACAACCACTCCATTAACCAATGAGTCCTCTCAAAATGTTCTACATGATCATATACCTCAGGTACCTTTGTCTACTAACCCTTATCCTCCTCCTTCAAATTATCCACCAAGAAAAAAATAAAGGTATATCAAGAAAAAAATATGAAACTGATCTTAATGCTAATTTAAAATATCCCATTAGCAACTATTCCACTACCGAAAGATTATCAACATCATATTCTCTATCTGTTAATCAATTATCCAAAGTGTCTATTCCTAGTGGTGTGCAGAAAGCATTAGTAGAATCACAATGGAGGAACTCAATGAACGAAAAAATAAAGGCCTAGCAGAAAAATCGAACTTGGAAATTAGTCTCACTACCTGAAGGAAAGAGGATTGTTTGGTGTAAATGGGTGTATACTGTAAAGCTTAAAGCAGATGGAAGTTTGATAGGTACAAAACGAGGTTGGTAGCAAAAGGATACACCCAGAAGTACGGAGTGGACTATCAGGAAACATTTGCACCAGTGGCTAAACTCAATACTATTCGTATCCTTATATCAGTTGCAGCAAATAGAGATTGCCCATTGCGATAATTTGACATAAAAAATGCATTCTTAAATGGTGACTAGGAGGAAGAAGTTTATATGGAGCTACCACCCGGAACTATGCAGGAGCACACTTATAGAAATAAGGTGTGCAGATTAAGAAAGGCATTATACGGGTTAAAACATTCACCACGGGCATGGTTTGGACGTTTCACATCTGCAATGACATCAGTGGGTTATAAACAGAGTAACTCTGTTTATAAAACACAACAAAGGGAAGGTAACAACGTTGATTATGTATGTTGATGATATGGTCCTAACAGGAAATGATTCTGTTGAAATGGATCAACTTCAGAAGTTTTTGGCATCAAAATTTGAAATGAAAGACCTATGACAATTGCGATATTTCCTAGGTATTGAAGTATCAAGGTCGAGAGAGGGAATTTCCCATTCTCAAAGAAAATATGTACTAGGCTTGTTGATGGAGACAGGGATGCTAGCATGCAAGCCAACTGAAACACCTATGGAGACAAACCACAGACTCGGGCCTCTTCGGCAGAGAAAATAAAAGATGTAGGCAGATATCAACGTTTAGTAGGGAAGTTAATCTATCTGAATCATACAAGGCCAGGTATTGCATATGCTTTAAGTGTTGTGAGTCAGTTCATGCAGAACCCAACAGAAGATCATATGGAAGTTGTCTATAGAATTTTGTGATACTTGAAGAGATCTCCAGGAAAAGGGCTACTGTTCTCGAAGACTGAGAAAACTATCATTGAAGGCTATACAGATGCAGATTGGGCAGGAGATCAATTGAATAGAAAATCAACAGCGGGGTATCTCACTTTTGTTGAAGGCAGTATTGTCACGTGGAGAAGTAAGAAGCAAAAGGCTGTTGCGAGGTCTAGTGCAGAAGCACAATTTCGAGGGATGGCTAATGGCCTGTGTGAGCTATTATGGATTAAATATGTTCTGAAGGATCTTGGAATTGAATACACAAGACCTATGAACTTGTGCTGTGATAACAAGGCCGCAATTCAAATAGCACAGAACCCTGTTCAACATGATCGCATTAAGCATGTTGAAATTGATTGACACTTTATTAAGGAGAAGTTAGATCAAAAGATTATACATTTTTCAATTGTCAAGTCTGAAAGTTAGCTGGCAGATATAGTCACCAAGGCTGTATCAAAGAAGGTTTTCCACGAGATGATTGGCAAGTTGGGCATGATAGACATCTATGCACCGCCTTGAGGGGGAGTGTTGACATTAGGACTATTATGTAAATATGTATTTTTTTGGAGTAGGGGTCAAGTATTTGTCCTAATTTTCCTCTAATTTACTTGTTGACAAAGTACTACTTGTATCTATTTATATACCTCTTTTATGAGATGAATAAAACAACCATACAAAACTATTGTCTGTACCTAAAATTCTACAATGATATAATAGATACTGAAGCTTCTTGGTTCTTTATGTGTTTATACCTTTATATTTTAAATTTCTTTAGTGAAAAATCTGTCTGTGCCATTATCGTTGACAAGTACTATTCCATCTCATTCAAACAAAACAATTTACTTGAACAAGAGTTAGACAGATACTAATATAAATTGTATATTAGTAGCAATGGAAGAAAATAAGGATTGGATATGACAATAAATGTCACAAGCTTACTCCTATTTTTTAAAAGAGTTTATAAAAATGAAGAATTAAATTTGATTTACGCATTAAACTTAAAGTTGAGTTGTAGCTGATTTGATTAATTCAAGTCTGAGAAAATTTTGTTTAATATTAGGCATTACTAAAGTACGATAAACATTTTGAGATGGTCTGAGAAAGAAAGTGTGACACATAAATTAGGCTAATAGTATATAGCATAAATATCGTTTGAATAGAAAGTATGATTAATCTCTGGACTTAAAATTACTGTTTAGCTACTGTGCAATGGAATGGGCAATAAGTTGAACAAAGACAAAAAAGGAAAAAAAAGCTTCCACCGAGTAAATTTAGTACGTAAAGCTAGACAAATAGAGCTGTATATATGATCATGCCTTGACCCCCATTTGACTCAAATGTATGAAGTCCTCTGCATTCTTTTGATGGATAGCAGGGACAAGGTAAAGTGTTAATCGAGTAGCTTTGATTCAGATCTTATATATGCGTTAGGAACTTCGTTAAATAAGTACAAAAAAATTGATTTTGAACCCAATAAATCAAACAAGTTATGATAGAATTCTAAACTCGAATTCTTAAAGTTGAAATCTTTGATCCGCTTCTTATGGTCGGAGTGGGGGTTGTGTATCACGTGAGATGACAAGATGATTAGGGGCAACTAAAAAAAAATGAAGTTAAGCAAAGAAGAATGGTGCATGAGGTTGTTATTTAAAGGTGACCAAAATGGAAAAAGATTTGTTTGTTTGGCCTTTTTTGGACATTTTTTGTCACTCAAAATCATATGCAATTTGTGCACGCCTGAGGGCCCTAAATCATCTCTTCTACAACTATATTTCCCCAAATCTTCCTAATGTTCAATTGCTCTCTTTATTCTTTAAAATTAATCAGTCAGACAATTGTATTTCCTCTTTTGTTTCTTCTATTTTCTTAAAGGGAAATTCATTAAAAATCAATAAGGAAAAAATAATTGTAGAAATAGTGCGGGGTAGCCGCTTTTAGACAAGAGGGAGTGTCTTGGATGGTAAACACACCTCACTTCCAACCCGAAGGTTGTGAATTCGAATCACCAAAGGAGCAAAAGGGTGGGAGCTCCTAGGGAGAGGTTAAAAAAAACAAATAATAATTAAAAAAAAAAGTAGCCACTTTAGATACATTATCTAATTGATAGTAGTACTAGTTTTTATAATGTATTTACGGCTCCTTTGGTACAACGAATAATAGATATCTAATTCCGAGATTGATTTTAGGATGAGTTTATCTCATGTTTGGTTGGAATAAAATTGCAGGATAACTTATCCCGAGTTTAGTTATCGGAATTGTAATATTATTTTATCCCACATTGAGGGTAGGATAACAATCCTAGGATAACAATCCTAGGATAACTAATCCCGAGATAACTTGTTGCCTAATCAAACAAGCCCTTAAGGTTTAGCTAGAGGGGCAAACTTGAGACCTCTCTTATTGACACCGTTTTTGTTCGTTCCTCTTGAAGGTGTGAAGTTTTGTACTGCCAGAGACTAACCTCCTCCGAATGTCTGAAGTTTGAATTGCATTTGAAATTCAGACCTTTGATTTTGGAAATTGGCTTTAGATTTGAAGTTCGTTCCAAGACAAACTAAACATTAAATACTTTATAATTTTGGCTATATTTTAAATAGTAGTCCTAAAGCGGCTATTTGTGCACTTCATTCAAAATAATTGCTAAGTCTTAGCAAGCCCTATCACGTATTGTCAACAACTGGAACCCTCACCTGTGGCTGCAGGAAATTACACTCAATGACCTTAAAAATGAGTTGTCTTCAACTTTTGATCTCCAATCACCCTATGCGCAAACCTTCAAGGTCAAAAATCAGAAGTATCGTTCATGAGGTAAAACTTGTAAAATTTGAAGATTTGCCATAAAACAAACAAGATCAAAAATTTAAGATCATCAATTTCTAAGGTCATTTTTGTGAATCACCACACCTCTAAGGTCATTGTTATAAACCACTCACAGTTAGCTTTGGCAGAAGTCCCATCCTGGATACAAATGAGTACAAAATCCAGGATAACTTTTGGTACAAAATCTAAGGAGCTAGCAGAAATACTGATTTACCTCATTTGCAATATTAAGATTGCACCCGCCAAAAAGCTTCTAGAGACATCTGACTTACCACTTACGATCAAGGTGGAACGACTGAGATTCCTTTATTCTTAAGGCCCGTTGGCTATGTGAGATGAAATAATAATTTGAAAATCATGAGATAAAGTTAAAGTTTTGTTTGGACATGCAAGTTAGACTTTTTATGTTGTATGTTTTCTCATAAACATAAAAACTTCATAAGTTGTGAAAACTATCAAAATTGTCTCAATTCTTTATATAATCTTACCAAATAAGCATAGGTTTATAACAAAAGTATAATGCACTATCACAAAGCTATTCTAAAAAAGTACAACATTTATTGATCAAACTTTAGCTCAATAAAAAAGTAAAATTAAACATGAGTTGTAGTGTACTGCTCTTTAATATAATCCTCTCACATAGTATGGATAATCTCCTCACGTTGAGCTTGCATTTCTCGATCAAATGACTGAGAAGACGAACCAACATTATTACTAATGTAAAGTAGAAGTTGGTTTGAAGTAATAAAAAATTGTATGTAGATGAGAGTAATGGTTATATGAGATATAAATGGTTTAAAGAGTAATAATATAAATTTCAAATTTTATTTACATATGAAATAAATGATTGGTAGATATAAATGGTGGGTTTTTTTCCCTACAAAATATAAACTTGTGGGTCAATTTTTGTATTTGAAAAATCCCAAATCATGACATGAAATCCCAAATAAAGTTTTTTGAAAAATTTGGAATTGCATCTCATGATATGAAATTCAGAGTATCTGGAGTGCAAATTCAGTGAGGAATTGCATGAGGAAGACGTAAAAGTGTGTATGGACACATAGGCTATCCCCAGGAGCGATCGTTTCAAATATCTTGGCTCTATTATCCAGGGTAGTGGGGTCATAGACGGTGATATCACTCATCGTATTGGTGCGGCGTGGATGAAGTGGAAGCTTGCCTCCGGAGCCTTGTGTGATAAAAAAATATCACCAAAACTTAAAGATAAGTTTTATAGAGTGGTGGTTAGACCGACGTTACTATATGGGATAGAGTGTTGGCCAGTAAAAAGCTTCTATGTTCAGAAGATGCATGTTACAAAGATGAGGATGTTAAGATAGATGTGTGGATATACTAGGTGTGATAGAATCAAGACTGAGGTGATTCCAGATAAGATGGGAGTTGCCTCCATGGTGGACAAGATGAGGGAAGCGAGATTGAGATGATTCAGACATGTGATGAGGCGAGGTTCAGACGCCCCAGTGAGGAGGTGCGAAAGATTGAATATCGTAGGTACGAAGAGTGGTAGAGGTAGGTGGAAGAAGTATTGGGGTGAGGTGAATAGACAGAACATGGTACGTATTCAGGTTACCGAGGACATGACTTTAAATAGGGGGATGTGGAGGACACGTATTAGAATAGAAGGTTAGTCGGGTAGGAGTGTTGTCATGCGCCATAGTATGATATCTTAGGGTTTAGCCGTAGATTATCTATCATTGTTGTTGTTTATTGTATTTCGATTATCGCACTGTTTCATGGCTGATTATTATTTTTCTATGGCTGATTATTATTTTCTGTGGTTGATTAGTTGTCATATTTTCTTCATTATTTTACTCTTCTTTGTACTTGGATTTGCTACACTTGAGCCTAGGATCTTTCGAAAACAGCCTCTCTACCTCCTCGAGGTAGTGGTAAGGTCGGTGTACACTTTTCCCTCCCCAAACCTCACTTGTGGGATTTTACTGGATATATTGTTGTTATCTCATGATAGTAAATCAACGTTAAATCACATGTTCAAACATTGATTTCATCTCATAATTTTAAATCACGAGATGAAATCGCATGTCCAAACGCCTACTTAATAAAAAAATTTGTAATTGCATCTTGAGATAAAAATATCCCGATATTAAGCGCTTCTCCTTTGCTTCGCAACTTCAATCAATCAATTTATTTAGTAAGACAAGTGGTTCATAGTATTGAAGTGGGCGATCATCTCATCTAAAAACTTAACTTTTAAAGACCCCTAGCGTATGAGCCTGATTAATTTTTATGGACCAAGTACGTGGATATTCCTTTTTGATAATAGGTGGTGCAGTGAGATTGATTTGTTCATTCAGCTAAGTCTATCGAAAACTGTCACGACCCAATTTCTAAGGTCATGCTGGTACCTACTTTAACCCACCAGTAGGTAATCCAAGACATAACCCGGAACGACAAGTAATGGGCTAATGGGCATAAGATAAAGGGGAACAAGAATGGAATCAATAATAACAGTAAAATAGGCGAAAACAGAGAAGATATACATACATAACAAACTGTACAAAAAGAGGGAAGAGGACAAAATGTACAAAATGAATCCCTCCCAAGACCTGATAAGGCCAGTACAAGAGCCACTATAGCAAAAAAGAAGTGTACTACACAATATCCAAAATATACATATATACACAGTAGTCATGAAAATATAAAAGACTGTAACTGAAACAGATGAAAGAGGATTAGCTTCGGACTCTAGAAAGTTCATTCGGTCTTCGGATCAGAAGCAAGCCCTGAGGATAACGTCAACGACGGTGGCTCATACTCGTATCTGCATCAGGGAAGAGATGCAAAAGTACAGTATTAGTACCAAAGCAATGGATACTCAGTAGGTATCATCGGCCAACTGAGCTCAAATATAGTAAAAGCATAAATAAAGTGCGAGAGTGTAAGCTAAGTCAAAAGTAAAGGGCAGAAATGTAAATAATAACCATGTTAGGCAAATGCGATAAAGGAAATAAGTAACTCAAAAGTAAAAGCAAAGGACTAACTACAACCTAACTGGGCCATAAGGCCAAGAGGCACACACAAGAAGGCAATTAATCCTACCGAGCCCCCATAAGCCAGGTGGGTGCAAACAAGAGGAAAACTAAGGTAAGAAGCTTAAATAACCTTTAAACATACCAGTATCAATAACTTTCCAATTCCATAACCATAATGAAAGTATATATTTGTACCGATCTTGAACCGAAACTAGTGGATAATAACAAGAGGCCAGACACAGGGCTCGGACAAAAAAATAGTGGATAATAACAAGAGTCCAAATGATCCATATACAATAAAACTTAGTACAACTGCCAGAACTCCCAGTAACAACCATAATCAACACCAGAACATCCCAACTGTAGTCATAGACTATTGCCCCATAATCGATACTTTCATAAGGAGCAAACCATAATCATAAACCAATGCCAGTCTTGTTCCAGAACCCATAATAATAATAATAGCAGTAGAGCATACACCAAACTTAAATCGGAACTGAATTATATATATATATATATATATATATATATATATAAGCATAACTTGCTAGCAAAAATCCAAAGGTTTCAAGACTATCTCCAATATGTATAATCATATAGATCAATCTCAAGCGGTTAAACCCACTAAGGCCAGACGGGTCCTAATTACTAGGTCAAAGAGGTGCGGTCCAGGGTCAATTACTACCCTACCCGGGGAAAAGAAGCTAAACAGGCCCATAATCAAGTATAAGTCAACCCCAACCCAAGTAAATAGGCTAAGGTAGCAGCCCTGAGTCTGACTAAGCCTAAAGGAGCTTCATTGCAACATTCTATCTAAAAAGGGGCGGTGGGGCCCACTATAGGGTCCCGATAACCCAACCTAAGGCAGAACCTACACGAATATATTCTAAGGATTCCCAGTCATATTCCAAGTACTATAAGCACTAATCCTAGTCCTAAAGGATGATAATACACTAATCTAAGGGAAAACTGACCCAACTTCTACCCAAAAGGGGCCCTAACCAACTAAAATAAGGCAAAAAAAATGCTAAAACAATAATCGAACCAAAAATACCTACCCAAAGCTAGCACAATAATACACTAATACCATAATTAAGCTTAATCTAAAAGAAAGGTAAGTCTAGCCTACCTAGATGTTGCCGAGCGCTCGTCAAACGCTCGTCGAGTCCTTTACACCGGAGCTTTCCCAGTTTGAGAGGCCTGCGAGAGCTAACACTCTATAAAAACAACTATCTATGCATCAAGATGAGAAAATTTATACCCATATTACGTATAAATACTCCGAGTTAGAAATCGGACTAAAAAATCTCATGTGGGGACTGCTTGCGGAATTGTGGAATTACAAAATTGAAATTGTCAAAGTGTCTTACTCAGTACAAGGATCATTTACCACATAAATTTAGCTAAATCCAAGCTCAAACAATCTCAAAATCAGTCCCAACACCATTAAGAATTTAAGAAATAAATCGGAGAATTAAACTTGAAATTAAGCAAAACTTATGGAGATAACGATGATAAAACGCTCAAGAATCCGCCCCCAAGCTAATCGCCGCTTCAAACACTCAACCCCTCAAAAGTTTCAAGCTTAATATGGTCTATAATGGAGGTATTACACTAAGTGAATAAGCTGGAAAAGAGAGGAAAGAGCTATTTATAACATACCAACAATGGCGGCATTAACGATCACCGTTAAAGCGCCCAATGGTCGCTAAAGCCATTGGGCTTTGGCTGTCCAGCTCTGGTAAAGCAGTCTAGAGTCACTTAAGTGGTTATTGTTAAAGCGATGCCAAGCCTTCAAACCAGCTACAACTAAAACGGTCTCTCGGACGCTAAATCGGTTGCACCAGATAACTTAGCACCAGCCAATTTCAGCAAGTCCCAACGGACTCTGATCGAGTTGTTTAAAGAGACTCAGTGTTATTGTTCAACTCAAGGTTTAAGTTTTTTTTGGGCAAGTTGAAATTCAAATGTTCCGGACCATTCAAAGTGACTCAAGTGTATCCATCTGGAGTAGTAGAGTTGGAAAACAAGGATGGAAAGTTGTTTAAAGTGAATGGTCAACAGTTCAAGTAATATGTTGGGTCATCGAAAGAGGTAAAGGTATTGTCGTTGGTGTATCTTGATGAATTCTGAGTAATCAAGATACCGAAGTAGTGCCGCGATGTTAAATTAGGCGCTAATGGGAGGCAACCCATATATTGTGTTGTTGTAAAATCACTTTAGAATAGGTTCTATGCTTTAGCATGGTTAATGTGTTTGTTGAAGTGTGTAGGAGGCCAGAAACAAGAATGTGGAGTCAACAGTTAGCAGTGACAACAGAGGTGACAAGTCGTTAACAAGTTGACGAGTCATCACTTGGTAAGCAAAAAAGGAACATTCTGGATAAGGGTGACGTCAAAGGTTGATGAGCTGTCAATAAGTTGACGAGTCATCAACCTAGGTCATCAATTAGTTTGATGGAGTAGAACAATCTGGATAAGGCTGACGACTTAGTTAATGATCCGTCAATAAGTTGACAAACCGTCAACTTAAGTCGTTAACTGGTATGCGAGATGGAACCAATCTACTTAAGGTTGTCGAGATCGTTGACTAGCTGTCAACCAGTTGATGAGACATCACCTAAAAGTTGAGCCCAGGTAAGTATGTCTTCACTTAAATTAAACTGGTCCCATGCTCTTCTCCCACTCAAATATCAAACCATAATCCGTATTACCCTAAATCGATCCGACTATCTTAAACCAAGTTACCCAATTTTAAACCCCAAGACTTGATTTTCCCCTTCTTAATTAAAAAGAAACGGTTTCAAACCCTTCCATTCCCCGTCTTCATTCCCATCCCTATAACTCTTTTCATACCCACATTCATCACATAACCATTAAACTCTCACCATTTCATCTTCCTCTTTCACACTTTCACACTTTAAAACACCCACACAAGAATACTAGCACCAATAAATCACCCATCTCCCTCAATAACTGCGTACATAGTGAAGTCAAGTTCTTAAATTCATTGTTTCTGCTGTACATCTGAAAAAGGTATATATTCTTGTTAATTTTGTTCTCTTCTTTTGGATCATGAGGTAATATGTGGTAATTGTTGTTAAACGAGAGCAACTTGTGGAATTGAAGGGCAACTTATTTTTCTTTGAATTGAAAAAAATTATTAGAAAAATTTGGTAACCCACCAGTACGTGAATGTGAAGTCTGAGTAACCTGTTTGTCCATTTGGAAATCATAAACACTCCATTATTTCATGAGACTTACTTCTCATTTGAGTTGGTAATCTTGATAACTCATCAGAGTGTTCATAATTTCTAAAAAGAATGCTCGCTCATGTATAAATTCTTGTCTAATTGGGCTGACGCTGATGTTGACGAGCTATCAACAACTAGACAAGCCGTCAACTCAAGTCGTCATCTAAAACTTCTTTGATAGGCATTTTGTTTTATATTGACGACGAGGGTTAACGAGCTATCAACAAATTAACGAGCCGTCAACCCAAGTCGTCAAATGATGAATAATTGTTGAACAAACTATTTTAGGTTAATGATGAAGGTTGATGAGCTGTCAACAAGTTGACAAGCCGTCAACCCAAGTCACCAACCATATAAATTTTTCTAATCATTCTGTTTTAGGTTGACGATGGATGTTGATGAGCCGTCAACATATTGACAAGTCGTCAACCATGTAAATACAATGTTAAAATTTTTGATTCATTTCTTTTTTGTTTTCCTCTATCTAACAAGTTAACGTTCTTATCCCCTAGTTACAAAATGCCTCTAAAATTTCCTCCCAAATGTGGTGGTGCAACTAAGAAAGTGGGCAAGGGCAAGGACTCCTCGACTCGAAAATTAATTGACGAGTCTGAACATAAAGTCAATGAGACAGAAGCCCAAGGATATAGGACAAGGCAAAGTGCCCGATAAAAAGCACTAGCTCTCCAGTCTGATGAGAGGGCTGAGTCGAATGAAAGTGAATCCAACTTCAAAAGTGTAAGCTCTGAAAATGAAGCTGAGGATAACACTGATTACAACCAGCAGACCAGAAGCAGAACCTGACAAGTCCGCGGTGATGTGATCAAAAGTAAAAATCCTGGCATCCAAGAAAGTGTCCGGTGGAAAGTTAAAGGTGCAGACAAGATCTATCAAGAGAGTCTTTCTTCAATCGGGAAGCGTAAAATTAAGAGACCTATGGATGAAAAGGTAAACATAATATCCTCTGGGGTTGGGAATCACCTTGAAATTGAATGATGGTTCAACCACTATGACTTGGGATGGATTAGCACAGACTCGGGAACATACTATCCGGCTATAGTGCGTGAGTTTTATTCAAATTATACGACCATCATGGAGAATGCATGTAAAAAGGGGAAAAAACTATGGACCAGCCCAACATGAACATAATTCCAATATGGGGTGTGTCGATGAACTTGTTAGATCAGACGATTAATTGGTTTTTTCATAGGGAAAACTTCATGCCACTAGCTACCACTCCAGATTTCTACCATAAGATGAATGATCATGCACGACAGCGTCCATGGTTAGCTCAAGTATTGACCAAAGGGAATTCAGAATGGTTGACAAATCCAAACATTAAAATCACCAAGGCCTCCCTATCTCAAGTAACAAAATTCTGGTGGGGAGTCGTGAGATTCAGATAAATACCAACGGCGTGTGATAACACTTTGGGTAAAGATGGAGCTGTTTTAGTGGCAAGCTTGATGTTTGAGTTCAAACTGAATTTTGGAGAAATCATAGCATATGAGATCAAGATAAGAGCTATAAGGTCAGACACTTCATATCCATTCTAATGCCTTATCACAAAGTTGTGTCAAGCAGTTCATGTTCCCATATTAACAGGAGTTGATGTCAAAACAAATGCTACTAAGACTCATAACTTTGAGAGATCCAAGGATGAAGGTAAACCCACACTGCGATTGGGTAAGCAAGTTGACTCGGGAGTTGGTACTCCGACAGCAGAGGGTACCACTGCAACTCCAGCAGCAGGCTCAGCACTAGGTATGCAACTATCTTTAGCTAAAGCTCCTCCTACTAAGTCGTCGGCAGGTACTGCACCAACAGCGGAGACCGCAGACACAGTTACTGCTACAGCTTAGACTTCGGAGTATGCTATTACTCCTCATAAATTTAGGAAAGTAGTCAAGCAAGGGAAGAGATTTAATGTGCAGTTGAAAGTGTTTGCACAAGAATTTGAGCCATTTGTAGACAGAAGGATAAAAGAGGCATTAGTCCCCTATGCTACCCTTCATGGCCGCATCGACGATATAGAAAGCTAGATCAATGAAAGATTGAAGGTAATGACAGTGCCTGATCTTGCCAAGTTTGAAGCTGAATTGGAAAAAGCGAGAGCAGACATCAATGCACTATAGAACAAACCGGCCTTGGAATTCCCAACTCAGTAAAATGAGGAGTCGGAGGAGGAGGGAGAAGTGTTGTATGATCTAACGGGTAAGCCTGTCGACACCAAAGACAAAAGTAAGAGGAAGAGAAGAGACAAAGAGGACTTGACGGAAATCAATAAAAAAATAAAGAAGCAAGAGAAAAAGGACATGAAGGAAGCAAGAAGGAGAGAAAAATAGGAAAATAAACCATGGGAAAATGCATTGCGGGCTCGTGTTGTGGGAGCTTCCGCTAGTGGCCCACCAAGGGCACTTATTGCTAATGAGCTGAGTTTGGAGTCTTCTACTCCATTAACTACTATTTTGGGCGCACCAGTCATTCCTGGTGCCATTACTGATGCTGCAGCTGATGTTGCGGCACACTCTGGGTCACATGACATAAGTACCTAGGGCGCCACAGGTACCTCCTCACTCCAGTTCGTACCATTTTGGATGATGCATTGGGGATAATGCATAGCATTTGTTGGGGGTGAGGGTACCTGTGTCTATAAGAGGGTTTTTCTTGCTGTTGACACCCAATTTTGTCCCTCCTTTTCGATAATTTACATATTCGAGCGTCTATTTTGTTTGTGAGGCCAAAAATACTATTTTGTTACTTACTTTTATCAAATTTTGTGCAAAGCATGTTATTTGCCATATTTTATTATTATTATTTTTGGTATTTTATTATTATTATTATTATTATAAAATTATTCTTCATTTTTTTTTTGCAAAAGGTGTTTTTCTTTACGTAAGCCTTTTCATTTATCTATTTTTTTTTAATAAATACTTGAGCAAATATCTTAAAGCTATTATTTGTTTCATGATAAATATTAGTAGTAAATTATTTTGATTTAGTAATTTAATAACTCTCTTCTTTTACTTAGTAATTTAATAGTTACTCTTTTTATATACTTTGGTGGAATCTCATTTAGACCCAAATAAGCTTAAATTTTAAATTTTAAACTTGGTCCAATCTTTTAATATCCGTAAAATCCTTCTAAATCTTTCCGTATATGGAAGAATATAATTTTTCCCCCAAGTCACTCTCATCATATCATTCACTATCAATATATTCTCCCGAAAATTTTGATATTTTAGGATATCCATGGATTCTTACTTGACACCTATTTTTGGGAGTTGAGAATTCTTTTCCTTTTTTTTGGGCTAGCTCCCAACATCTTTTTATTCCCGAGGGGAGAAGACCTAACTAATTTTTTTTTTCTGGAAGGTGTGGGGGATGACAGTAGTCATCACTCTCTGGTAGCTCTCATCCTCTTCACATTTATTTCTTTCTCAATAACTAGCCATCCACAATGATACCAACACTACTCCCGTTAAGCTTCCATCGTCTCCTCCATACTCAACCATAAAAATACTTTGTCCGTTTTAATCTATAAGCTCTCACACTGCTAGACAAGGAAATAAATTGCACTGACCTTCACTGAGGTTACACATACAAAGTGGGAAAAAGCAGGGGAGTCCGTTCCTCCATAACCTTACACTACTCGCGTTGCCAATTCCACGGTAGTACCATGCTGCATTTTCATTACCACAAGTAACTTGTATACGAAGCAAAATATTCTCGCTGAAATCTCGAAAGGTGGGTTTCGATTGTCACTGGTCGAGTTCCAACGAAAGATTCATGGATATTAGTCCCACTATATTGCATAAAAGATATCAAAGGTCCACTCTTTCTCTATACTATTCCTAGTACTTTCATTAGTTTAACTATCCGTGAATGCTACTTTTGTTTTGTTCTTGTGATCGAGAGCTTAATTCAATTTCATCTGCTTACTATCTCCTTGAAAGCAAAATGAATCCCTGTCGTGCCTCTTTTGGAATTATTGCATTTATCTCTTGTGTTTAAACAAGTATTGATGGGAGAATATGACTTTACTTGTTAAAGTCTTAAGAATATAGTTCTGTAGTTTGATTATAGCATATATATGTACTAGGTTTATTTTAGTACTAATTATTTTCTTTTTATTCTCTTTGTCTCTTTATACTGGTTGTCATTATGTTAGTCACACATAATAGGATATTGAATCATATTATTGCATCTTTTCATTGATCTCTCAAATAAGAAGTTGGTGAGAATTATTTTGAGTTTAGCTGTGAGTCTGCTAGGAAAAGTTTAAGGTTCAATTACTTAGTTTAATTGCGAGAAATACGAGATGATGTAGTGTTTATTTTGATCAAGAGTCTTTATTACATAATCATTTTAATTTTTCTCTTGACAAGTTAAACATTAAGAGCAGACATACTCTCACTCCTTTAAATATTCTTAATATGTACACTGTGATGGAGTGGCATCGCAAGGAGTTTAACCATGGCAAGTGGAGAAGTCAACGTGCGAAGGAGCTCAAATGGAGTGGTCGCCCCCAAGTGGGGTCAGGTACGTTTGGGAAATGATGACCAAAGACAGGCTATAGCTGACATCTCGTATGAAGCACATAGAGCTTTATTATAAAATATAAAGCACCTCGTTACTCCCTTCTTCTCTAATTTTTGCATGTCACCTTTTTAAAATTCTTTAAGACTCGACAACTTATACTATTATACTAATTATCGATATACTTTCATGCAATCTAAATATACATATCCATATTAGCTTCGCACTACTTTTAGATGATGAATATTTTATTTACTACTCTTGAATAATTTCTTTAATAATTATATTCGTCTGCTGTGGATACTTAGGTTCTAACCATTATGAATTTACATATTATGTGGGATTTTTAACTTTATTTTTATGTTAAATTAATTATTTGCTTCCATGTTAATTCCCTTCCATTTTCCTCTATTTGTTTGTCTAAACAATGTCAATATTTATTCACGTTATCCATTTCCCTTTTGCTTATCTATATGTTGTTCTTATTTTCCTGGTACTACTTTAACTGAGAATTTATTTATTTTCTTTAATTTTATCATTTTTTTATATATCGTTCAATATGTTATTGCTTTTCATTATGTGCTATATGTTACTGCTTTTTGTATAACTAGCTTTCCACTCATATGTTTCTCTACTTGAAACCTCTTTTATTTTTTAAGAACGGTTGCGTGGTTGCACGGACGTTCATTTTTTCTAAAACACCTCATGGGAAATGTTTCATGAATCGATCGATCAGTGGTGCGTCGACAGTCATGAGCTTTCCCACTCTCAAGTTGTCCACTTGAGGACACCGTGTCAGAAAACCACTCTTATTCCTAGATCCTAACCATCTATTCCTTTACTAAGGTATATGCATCTCAAACCCTAGGATACATTGTTAAGAAACCTTGCCTAAGTTCTTAGAGATTTCATAATCTCGAAAAGAACGCTTTCATAATTTATGTGCATATGCCTAATTTGTTATTTCTTTAAATTTTTCTTTCATTTGTTCTTGACTGCTCTCCTTAATTATTTTATTCATCATACATTTTCATCCACTATTCGAATTTCTATAAATCTCATATTTCGAACTACGTCTGACCTGATTCTTGTTCCAACAAGATACGTAGGCAATCCTTTATAAGGATTCGGTCCTCCTTTATTTATTCTTTACAAAATATCTCTGTATTTTTAGAATGTGAAACAATCTTTATCATTCAAATAATTTTTCTATCAAATCTTACATTTTCCCTTTCTTTCACCTTTCTATAATGTAATAAGGGTGAAAACTAGAGCATTTTTGTGGTTATTCAAATGATTTTCACGATCTTTTAAATTCTCAAATATTTTAAACTAAATATCTCAGTTAAGCCAATTCTTTAAAAACTTCTCAAATCTTCAGCTCTCTCATTTTTTCAAAATATAGTCTTTAAATATTCTATGCGTATTTTTTAAATATCTTATCATTACTTGTTCATCGCATCAGCTTAAGTACGAGCTTGGTATTTAGGTCTTGCTCAGAGTCTATCTTCTACCTTTTGATATCAATTCACTTTTCAAGCTTAATTTCTAACCCACCCATTCGTGCTGAAGTCCTCTTTGACAAGATAACTTTGATGCTATTACCTTAATTTTCGTGTATACAAATTCTCATTTCGCTTGACTCATTTACTTTTGCTTAAGGTTGTCTATCATTTGAACATAGACTCAATTGAAATCTACAATATGACAAATATTCTCAATATCCAAAAATGTTTGAGTCTTCTTCCTTCTCTTCCAATGCAAAATACTTTTAGACTATATCTCCTCATGCAATTCTTACTCTTACAATATCGTCACAAGCAAAATGTCATCACTCTCCATTCATTCGCCTTATGGCCAGTAAAATTTTCAAATCATGCTATCTTTTAACAAGGCCTTCTATCCGATAAATCTAATTTATTTTGGTTCGTCCCATGACCTCCATATTGGCAAAATACATATTCAAAATTGAGACCTAGAGGTTCAAATTCAAGACAACCATTTCTTTTGATATAATGTTCTTCCTTGAGTGTAGCAGGATTATAAGACTCAGTGGGTGAAAATTGGGGCAGAATTTTTGAGGAGACCTCAAAAATTCCATAAGCAAGCAACATTCCAATTCACGAGTTGCAAAAAATCTTTACTATAAACTGGGGCAGAAATTTTTGAGGATCCCTAAAAACATTCACATTATGGAGTTCAAGTACGTTTATGAAATCAAAACAAATACAAGGAGTCAAGACAATCAAAGGTATGAGTTAACCTTGCTTTTCAAAACTTATAATTTTCTATGAGCACAGAAATAATAGGTACACATGCAACAACTACCTTGCAATGTCTGAATGATCATCATCAAAGGAAGCCCACTACACCTCCAACATGGAAAAATGGTTAAGCTACTCTATCTCTTCAAGTTTGACAAATCCAACAACACATTGCATCGACAGGTCCGACAGCCAATACAACAACATAGTGTATCAAAAATTCCAACAGCCAATCCAACAACACATTGTATTGACAGGCCCGATAGCCAGTCTAACAACATAGCGCATCGATAGGATCGACAGCGAGTCCAACAACACATTGCATCGACAGGCCCGACAGCCAGTCCAACAACATAGTGCATCGATAGGCCCGATAGCCAATCCAACAACACATTGCATCGATAGGCCCGACTGCTAGTCCAACAACACAGTGAATCGACAGGCCCGACATCCAGTCCAACTACACATTACATCGACATGTCCGACAACCAGTCCAATAACACAGTGCATCAACAGGACCGAAAGCCAGTCTAACAACATATTACATCGACAGGCCCGACAACCAGTCCAACAATATTACACATCAACAGGCCCGACAGCCAGTCTAACAACACATTGCATCGACAGGCCCGACAGCCAATCCAACAACATAACGCATTGATAGGCCTAACAGCCATTCCAACAATACATTTCCTTAACAAGCTCGACATCAGACATCTACTCAGGATAGATACGCTTTCTTTAATCCTCGTATGATTATCCTAAGGCGTCATAGTCTAAAGAAGTCATTTCCATGGTCCGCGGACATCATTTGATGGCCTTAGAATTTACTTTCTGCTTATTATGCACCAAAGGCATCATAGTCTAAAGACGTCATCTTCATGGCCGGCAGACATCATTTATGGCCTTAGAATTTACTTTCTGCTTATCATGCACCAAAGGCGTCATAGTCTAAAGGCGTCATCTTCATGGCCGGAAGACATCATTTATGGACTTAGAATTTATTTTTCGCTTATCATGGCCCTAAGACATCATAGCTTAAGACATCATCTTTGTCGTCTTAAAGCAAATGTGCATGGTCTAACTGGAAAATTGCATCATGTTTAAATATTCACAATAATTACTTATTATTTATTTGATATACACACTCTAACCATTTTATCTAGTTATACTAGAAATCGCGCAGGTAACGAATGAAGAACGAGTTAAGAATGAGAGTAACTCTCACTCCTGTTTTTGAGATACGATTCTACTTATCTTTCAGTCACTTTAATTTGGCTTAAAATACGTTCACCTTTCATTTTCAAACTTTTCCTTACGTCATTGCTTCAAATCCTATCAACTACATCTCATTTCTTCTTATTCCAAAAGGCGCATTCTCCCAGTCGGACAAAATTGACTACTACGTCAACATTCTTTGCCCGACAATACATCCTTCATTCCCGAGCAACAAAGGGGCAGTTGTTGAAACCCAATTTTGTCTCTCCTTTTCGACATTTTACTCATTCGAGCGTTTATTTTGTTTGTGAGGTCAAAAATACTATTTTGTTACTTACTTTTATCAAATTTTGTGCAAAGCATGTTATTTGCCATATTTTATTATTATTATTTTTGGTATTTATTATTATTATTATTATAAAATTATTCTTCATTTTTTTTTGCAAAAGGTGTTTTTCTTTACGTAAGCCTTTTCATTTATCTATTTTTTTTATAAATACTTGAGCAAATATCTTAAAGCTATTATTTGTTTCATGATAAATATTAGTAGTAAATTATTTTGATTTAGTAATTTAATAACTCTCTTCTTTTACTTAGTAATTTAATAGTTACTCTTTTTATATACTTTGGTAGAATCTTATTTAGACCCAAATAAGCTTAAATTTTAAATTTCAAACATGGTTCAATCTTTTAATATCCGTAAAATCCTTCTAAATCTTTCCTTATATGGAAGAATATAATTTTTCCCCCCAAGTCACTCCCATCATATCATTCACTATCAATATATTCTCCCAAATTTTTGATATTTTAGGATATCCATGGATTCTTACTTGGCACCTATTTTTGGAATTTGAGAATTCTTTTCCTTTTTTTGGCTAGCTCCCAACGTCTTTTTATTCCCTGGGGAAGATGTAACACCCCGTACTTTTCTAATCTCACTTGATACCTTGGGGTTATATCTACCTAGGTGTTGAAATGGTAAGAGTATGTGTCTTATAGTGTCATTGGTGAAACATTTGATATCGGACCAAAAATGTGCGATTAGACCTTTGTAGGAGGTGTTTTGTGGTTTCGTGGAGCATTTGGTTGATACCCCGTGCCCATTCTAACCTCATTTGGTGACTTTAAGTCATGTTTACTTGATGGTTAAGATCACTAAGTAAGTATTTTGTAGTGTTTTGATAGGGGATTGGACGATACACAAACATTGGATAAGTGGCCGAAAATTTCAGCAATGTGCTAAGACTTGCGCCACTACCCTGTTTCAGGGGTGTGGCGCAAGCCACCTGATTAATAGGGGCCTCATTTCTTGCGCCACAGCCTGCTTTGCAGCTAGTGGCGCAAGGCACAAATATGGTGCCTTTCCGGACCCGTTTTGTAACGCAATTCTCCGACGACTCTTGGATGGTTTATTTTGGTTCTTTGGAGTTCTTTGAGCATTGTTAAAGCTTCAAACACTTCAATACACTCCTACATACTCCTACATTATCAAATCATGAAATGTGAATAGTGATCCAAAATGTCCAATGAAGCCAAGGGCGACTAGAATTCCTATTTTTACGATCGAAAGGACGAATGAGAATCTTGTAAGGGAATATTGTCATGACATTATGGAATTATGTAAACATGAGATATATTGTGAATAATACATGAAGTTTGATGGGTTACATGGATATATGTTATTGGGCCCAAAGTTAGGCCCAAAATGGGATTAAAAGACTTGGCCCAAAGAGGAAATGACCCATTCTTCCAATAATTGACTAAGTAAACATATCATGTAGTGCCAAGTGTGGCTAAGGATTACTTGAGGTCCATATAAAGTCCCCAAAATCAGATTTTATTCACAAAGGCTCTCATAACTTTTGGATATTTTCACAAACATTTCTTTAAGCTCCAAAGCTCCAAACCCTAAAGCAAAATATTCCTTTGGACTCCTTGGACAAGATCAACATATTCCAAGCCTTGGTAAGTATTTCTCCTCATGAATTAATAAATTATATGCATGGGAGATTATGTATATTATGATAGTTATGTTGGCAAGATGGTGAATAGTGTCTTTTTGCCTTTGGTGAGTGATGTGCTATCTTGGTGATTTGAACTTGAATTAGGACTTGTGCCTTTGATAAAAAAGCATGGTATGGACAAAATATGAACATGTATAGTGTTATTTTTGGTATTAAACTTGTTCTTGTCTATAAGTGGAAATTGTGGAATTTTGGCCGATATGTGTTATGAGTTGTATTAAGGTAAAGTGATGGATTATTTGTGATGTGGTATGGATAAGAAAGTGTAATGGAGAAGTGTTGTGGTGAAATGTATTGATTTTCATGTATTGGTCAATGTATGGAATATTGGGGGATTTTTGGAATAATAATTTTATCAATGGTTTTGTCAAGGAGAAATGACATGTTTAAGGGCAAATATGTGATGCATTTGAAGAGTAGTTAGTGGTTAATGTGAATTCCGTATTGTATTTGTGTTGTAGAGTGACACATAAAGAAGGAGTGGGACCATTGTACGCACCTCTAGGATTATATATTCGTATTGCGAATCCAAGGTATGTAAGGTTACTTTGTCCGTATCTTTCTGCGGCAAATAGTATCCACATTGACATGTCACTAGTCCTATCCCGAAATGTCCTAAGGTATTCCATATCCGGTTAGCAATGGTCATTGTTATACATTTCCTACTCTTTGATCATTTGTGAATCTTATGTCTCTTGTTCGTGGTTTATTGTCCAGTGATTCCAATGGTGTCATGGTGCTAGTAATGTTATATTTCTCATGTTGTTATTCACATGTCTCTCACTCATTGGTTAATGATTCAAAGCTTCCAACAATGTTATGTTCCAAAGTTCAAGTGATGTGTGACTATCAAAGTATCAATCTCAAAGTAATGAATAAGGCAATGCAAATTTGGTCAATGATCAACTATGGGTGGAAAGTCTAGGGGCATAAGCCTAGCTCGACTCAATCCCGATGGATTGATTTATGGGTGGCAAGTCTAGGGGCGTAAGCCTAGCTCGACTCGATCCCGAGGTATGGATTTATGGGTGGCAGGTCTAGGGGCATAAGCCTAGCTCGACCCGATCCCGATGCATTGATTTATGGGCGGCAAGTCTAGGGGCATAAGCCTAGCTCGACTCGATCCCAACATGACGATAAGTCATGGAAAGATCCACTGATCAGTAAGGGCCCGAGTACATTGTTATCATTGAGCATTGAGATAAAGAAAGTAAAGAAAGTAATGAAAGCAATCCACATGGTTTCCCAAAATGCAAAATGGTGACTTATTCAAATTAACTATTCATATGTTTTGAGTTCATTGAAATATTCATGTGTTGTACAGTTTCATCTGAGCCTTGCATACTGAGTACTTATTTCGTACTGACCCCTCTTGGGGAATTTACCTTACTTGCTGCAGGCGCAGGTACTAGTAGGCCTCCACAGTCGGTTACCAGTCGTTGCAGATCATTGGTGAGCTCCAGCTAATTTGGGGCTTCTCCGAGTCAGTGTATATATGTTTTGGTGTTTTAGTGTTGTACATGTTGTATAAAGCGGGGACTTGTCCTGACTTTTAGTTCATTTTGGTCACTGCTTTGTTAGAGGCTTTTGTAGACAGGTGTGGGTGTATAAATGGGAAAGGGATATGTCGTACTTGACTCGGTGGCCTCAACAGCCCAGTTTCGCATATGTATATATATATCATGTTTCGTGAATTCCATTGTTGGTCTATATAGCTGTTATGTGCTTATGGGTTTCTTATGACATGCATATGATTGAGCATAGGCAAAGGTTGGTTCTCTCGGGCCTTATCGGCTACGGGTGCCAATCATGTCCCGATCGGATTCGGGGCGTGACAAAAGTGGTATCAGAGCAGTTCGTTCTAAGGGTTTCTACAAAGCCGTGTCTGAGTAGAGTCTTACTTATCGATGTGTTGTGCACCACATTTATAAGTAGGAGGCTACGGGACATTTAGGATGTTGTTTCTTTTCTTCATTCTAGATCGTGCAATAGAGCCAATGTTGTAAGTTGTATTGTATCTGATCTTGGTAATTGTTTTTTTTGTATAGTCAAAATGCCGAACACTAGAAGAGGAAGAGGAAAAGGTAAA
Organism: Capsicum rhomboideum; assembly: GCA_031232105.1. Lineage (NCBI taxonomy): Eukaryota > Viridiplantae > Streptophyta > Magnoliopsida > Solanales > Solanaceae > Capsicum > Capsicum rhomboideum. The sequence continues at coordinate 152,585,755 of CP124714.1, read as the reverse complement.
AGTAAGCTGATAAATAGAATTGCTGGAGAGGGAACAAGTAGACCACCACCTGAACAAGTTGAACAAGGTGGGGCTGAAACTGCGTTTGCAACGCGAGCTTCTTCTACTTCTTCAGCTCCAGAAGAGCCGAGAAGAAGGGAAGTACCTGTGGAACCACCGACGAATGCCACAGACCAGGATTTTAGAAATGCAGTTCATATGTTAACACAGTTGGTGGCAGCCCAGAGTCAAGGACGAGCTGGTCTAATGACACCTGATGATGATGCGGCTAGAGTAGCAAGTCGCAGAACACAGGATTTCCTCAAATTGGACCCTCCTATCTTCACAGGGTCAGATCCAAAAGCAGATCCACAGGACTTCGTGGATCAAATTCATAGGGCCTTGGAAGTTATGCATGTGACAGGGGTAGAGACAGTGGAACTTACTGCGTACAGGTTGAAAGGAGAGGCAATACTGTGGTATGAGGATTGGAAGAAATCCCGTGACATTGGTGCAGATCCACCTATTTGGGAAGAGTTTAAAGTGGCTTTCCTTGATCATTACTTGCCCTATGAGATCCGCGAGGCACGTGCGGATCAATTCCTAAATCTTCCACAGGGAAATCTAAGCGTCAGGGAATATAGCTTGCAATTTAATTCCTTGGCTCGATATGCGCCAAATGTTGTGGCTACGATGACAGACAGGGTCCATAGATACGTGGACAGACTAGAGCCATATTTGGTAAGAGATTGCACTATTGCGGCCTTGAATAGGGACATGGACATCGCTCGAATACAAGCCTTCGCCCAGAAAATGGAAGATCAAAGACAGATACGAAGGGTCCATGAATTTGATAGGGGGAAGCCCAAAAGGGGTAGACCTATGGGACCACCCATGATGTCCCAAGGAGGATCTAGGCCCCGCATGTTTCCTAGACCACCTAGACCGTCGTTCTCTTATTCCACAGGGAGTGCTTATTCTCAGTCTCGAGGGTTTAGAAGTGGTTCAGCTGGGCAAAGTAGTGGGGGTCATGGATCACAGTCAGCAGGTTTTCCTCGTCAGCAGTGTCAACACTGTAGGCGTATTCACCCAGGCACATGTCGGGCAGGAACGAATGTCTGCTTTTGGTGTGGTATGCCAGGGCATATAGCGAGAGATTGTCCACAGAGGAGCATGGGTGGTATAGCATGACCGGCTGGGTCGGATGTTGTATCATCAGCATCGGTTCCTTCACTGGGCCGAGGTGCGTAGCCTGTTGGCCGTGGTAGAGGGACCAGAGGAGCAACCAGTACTAGCGGGGTCCAGAATCGCACTTATGCTTTGGTGGACCGCCAGAATTCAGAGGCTTCTCCTGATGTTGTCACAGGTACATTATCCATATTCTCACATACTTTATATGCACTGATTGATCCAGGTTCTACATTTTCCTATGTTACCCCATTGGTTGCTGCGAGATTTGCAAAGGCCCCAGAATTATTAATTAAATCAATTGAAGTGTCTACACTAGTGGGTGAATATATTATTGCAAAGAGAGTTTATCACAATTGTGTGGTAACGGTGTGTGGTCATGATACACTGGCCGATCTCATTGAACTAGACATGGTAGATTTTGATGTCATTATGGGAATGGATTGGTTGGCCTCTTGTTATGCTACGATAGATTGCCGAGCCAAGAAGGTGCAATTTTGTTTTCCGCAGGAAAATGTTCTAGAATGGCAGGGTAATGTAGGGGCACCACGAGGAAGATTTATTTCCTATTTGAAAGCCAGGAAAATGATTGCCAAGGGGTACATATGCCATCTAGTACGGGTGAAAGATACAGAAGTGGAACCACTAACTCCACAGTCAGTATCGGTAGTCAATGAATTTCTTGATGTATTTCCAGAGGATCTTCCAGGTTTACCCCCAAAACGAGAAGTGGAATTCGGCATTGATGTGATTCCAGGCACTCAGCCTATTTCTATCCCTCCATATAGAATGGATCCGGCAGAACTGCGTGAATTGAAGGAGCAGTTGAAAGATTTACTGGACAAGGGCTTCATTAGGCCTAGTATGTCCCCGTGGGGTGCACCGGTATTATTCGTGCGAAAGAAAGATGGCACCTTGAGAATGTGCATCGACTATCGGCAACTGAATAAAGTAACGATCAAGAACAAGTATCCCCTCCCTCGAATTGATGATTTGTTTGATCAGTTACAGGGTGCCAAGTTTTTTTCAAAGATTGACTTGAGGTCGGGTTACCATCAAGTCAGAGTTAGAGAAGAAGATGTGCCCAAGACAGCTTTTCGAACACGGTATGGCCATTATGAATTTTTAGTTATGTCCTTTGGACTAACAAATACACCGGCTGTGTTTATGGATTTGATGAATAGGGTGTTTAAGCCATTTCTGGACGTGTTCGTCACGGTATTTATAGATGAAATCCTAGTTTATTCCAGAACACCGGAGGATCATGCTAATCACTTACGGCAAGTGTTACATATTCTCTGTGAGCGTAAGTTGTATGCCAAGTTCTCCAAATGTGAGTTTTGGTTAAAATCAGTGGCATTCTTGGGTCACATTGTGTCGGATGAAGGGATCCAGGTTGATACGCAGAAGATAGAAGCGGTGAAAAACTGGCCGAGACCTACGACACCCACGGAGATTCGCAGTTTTCTGGGTTTGGCAGGTTAATTCCGGAGATTTGTAGAAGGGTTTGCTTCTATTGCAGCACCATTATCAAAGTTAACTCACAAGGCACTTAAATTTCAATGGAATGATGCATGTGAACGAGGGTTTCAAAAATTGAAAGATAAGTTGACTTCCACACCAGTGTTAGTACTTCCTGAAGGCACAGAGGGCTATGCAGTGTATTGTGATGCTTCCAGGATTGGTCTCGGATGTGTGTTGATGCAGCATGGTAGGGTGATAGCGTATGCCTCACGACAGTTGCGGCCACATGAGAAGAATTATCCCACTCATGACCTTGAATTGGCAGCGGTAGTGTTTGCTTTAAAGATATGGCGTCATTATCTATATGGAGTTCATGTTGATATTTATACGGATCACAAAAGTTTACAATATATCTTTAAGCAAAAGGAACTCAACCTAGGCAACGAAGATGGTTAGAGCTCTTGAAAGACTATGATGTCGATATTTTATACCATCCAGGAAAGGCAAATGTAGTAGCGGATGCATTGAGCCGCAAGGCAACGGGAGTCACTAGTGATCAATTGACGAAAAAGAAGGAGATAATCAAAGACTTATATCAGTTAGCGAGCTTGGGAGTTCGCCTTATTGAATCCTCCGATGATAGAGTTATGGTGCAGAATGCAGCAGAATCCTCCTTAATAGCTGAAGTGAAAGAGAAGCAGTTTGAGGATTCTATTTTATTGCAGCTAAAGGAAAACGTACAGCAGAATTTGACCAAGGCATTTGATATTACGCCAGAAGGGGTGCTTCAATGTCAAGGGAGATTATGTGTACCAGACGTAGATGAGCTAAGGACACGAATAATGACAGAAGCGCACCATTCGCACTATTCCATTCATCCGGGTGCTACTAAAATGTACCATGAATTGAAAGAAGTGTATTAGTGGGGCAACATGAAAAAGAACATTGCAGAATTTGTCGCGCAATGCCCGAATTGTCAACAAGTGAAAGTGGAACATCAAAAATCGGGAGGTTACATGCAGTCTATCAATCTTCCAGTCTGGAAGTGGGATATGATTAATATGGATTTCATTACGGGTTTGCCTCGTACATTGCGGAAGTTTGATTCCATATGGGTCATAGTGGACCGACTTACTAAATCAGCGCATTTTCTATCGGTCAAGACGACCTATACAGCTGAGGATTATGTGAAGTTGTATGTGAAAGAGATAGTACGATTGCATGGTATTCCACTTTCCATTATATCAGACAGAGGAGCACAGTTCACAGCACACTTTTGGAGATCTTTTCAGCAAAGTCTGGGTACACAGGTGAATTTGAGTACGGCTTTCCATCCTCAGACTGATGGACAAGCAGAACATACTATTCAGACACTTGAAGATATGCTACGAGCTTGTACGTTAGATTTTCAAGGCAGTTGGGATGACCATTTGCCTCTTATTGAATTTGCTTACAACAATAGCTATCATTCAAGTATTAAAATGGCACCTTATGAAGCTTTGTACGGAAAGAAATGTAGATCACCAATTGGATGGTTTGAAGCAGGTGAAACTGCTTTACTTGGGCCGGATATTGTTCATCAGGCTATGGAGAAAGTTAAAGTGATCCAACAACGGTTACAAACGGCTCAAAGTCGTCACAAGTCATATGCCGATGTTAGAAGAAGAGGGCTTGAATTCGCCATAGGTGATTGGGTATTTTTAAAGGTGTCACCTATGAAAGGGGTAATGCGGTTTGGAAAGAAAGGGAAATTGAGTCCACGTTACATAGGCCCATATGAAATTATTAGAAGATTTGGGCAAGTTGCATATGAATTAGCATTACCTCAAGAACTTTCCTCAGTCCATCCGGCATTTCATGTGTCGATGCTTCGAAAATGTATAGGGGATCCAACTCGTATTGTTCCAATTAAAGATGTTCAAGTTACAGAGGATCTCACTTATGAAGAGGTGCCCATTGCTATCCTAGATCGACAAGTAAAGAGATTGAGGAACAAAGACATAGCATCCGTAAAAGTCCTTTGGAGAAACCAACACGTAGAGGAGATCACATGGGAAGCGGAAGAAATGATGAAATCCAAGTATCCCCATCTATTTCAAATGGACCACGAAGTTCACAGTGCGTAGGTGGAACAATAACAAGTAAGTATTTAAGAGCATTATGTGAATGTGCATAGGTATGTTAAAGTAAAGATGCATTTGTTGTATATAAGACAATGTTGTTAACATTCGAGGACGAATGTTTCTAAGGGGGGGAAGAATGTAACACCCCGTACTTTTATAATCTCACTTGATACCTTGGGTTTATATCTACCTAGGTGTTGAAATGCTAAGAGTATGTGTCTTATAGTGTCATTGGTGAAAAATTTGATATCGGACCAAAAATGTGCGATTAGACTTTTGTAGGAGGTGTTTTGTGGTTTCGTGGAGCATTTGGTTGATACCCCGTGCCCATTCTAACCTCATTTGGTGACTTTAAGTCATGTTTAATTGATGGTTAAGATCACTAAGTAAGTATTTTGTAGTGTTTTGATAAGGGATTGGACGATACACAAACATTGGATAAGTGGCCGAAAATTTCAGCAATGTGCTGAGACTTGCGCCACTACCCTGTTTCAGGGGTTTGGAGCAACCCACCTGATTAATAGGGGCCTCATTTCTTGCGCCACAGCCTGCTTTGCAGCTAGTGGCTCAAGGCACAAATATGGTGCCTTTCCGGACCCGTTTTGTAACGCAATTCTCCGACGACTCTTGGATGGTTTCTTTTGGTTCTTTGGAGTTCTTTGAGCATTGTTAAAGCTTCAAACACTTCAATACACTCCTACATACTCCTACATTATCAAATCATGAAATGTGAATAGTGATCCAAAATGTCCAATGAAGCTAAGGGCGACTAGAATTCCTATTTTTGCGATCGAAAGGACGAATGAGAATCTTGTAAGGGAATATTGTCATGACATTATGGAATTATGTAAACATGAGATATATGGTGAATAATACATGAAGTTTGATGGGTTACATGGATATATGTTATTGGGCCCAAAGTTAGGCCCAAAATGGGATTAAAAGACTTGGCCCAAAGAGGAAATGACCCATTCTTCCAATAATTGACTAAGTAAACATATCATGTAGTGCCAAGTGTGGCTAAGGATTACTTGAGGTCCATACAAAGTCCCCAAAATCATATTTTATTCACAAAGGCTCTCATAACTTTTGGATATTTTCACAAACATTTCTTTAAGCTCCAAAGCTCCAAACGCTAAAGCAAAATATTCCTTTGGACTCCTTGGACAAGATCAACATATTCCAAGCCTTGGTAAGTATTTCTCCTCATTGATTAACATATTATATGCATGGGAGTTTATGTATATTATGATAGTTATGTTGGCAAGATGGTGAATAGTGTCTTTTTGCCTTTGGTGAGTGATGTGCTATCTTGGTGATTTGAACTTGAATTAGGACTTGTGCCTTTGATGAAAAAGCATGGTATGGACAAAATATGAACATGTATAGTGTTATTTTTGGTATTAAACTTGTTCTTGTCTATAAGTGGAAATTGTGGAATTTTGGCCGATATGTGTTATGAGTTGTATTAAGGTAAAGTGATGGATTATTTGTGATGTGGTATGGATAAGAAAGTGTAATGGAGATGTTTTGTGGTGAAATGTATTGATTTTCATGTATTGGTCAATGTATGGAATATTGGGGGATTTTTGGAATAATAATTTTATCAATGGTTTTGTCAAGGAGAAATGGCATGTTTAAGGGCAAATATGTGACGCATTGATGTCGCATGCATTTGAAGAGTAGTTGGTGGTTAATGTGAATTCCGTATTGTATTTGTGTTGTAGAGTGACACATAAAGAAGGAGCGGGACCATTGTACGCACCTCTAGGATTATATATTCGTATTGCGAATCCAAGGTATGTAAGGTTACTTTGTCCGTATCTTTCTGCGACAAATAGTATCCACATTAAAATGTCACTAGTCCTATCCCGAAATGTCCTAAGGTATTCCATATCCGGTTAGCAATGGTCATTGTTATACATTTCCTACTCTTTGATCATTTGTTAATCTTATGTCTCTTGTTCGTGGTTTATTGTCCAATGATTCCAATGGTGTCATGGTGCTAGTAATGTTATATTTCTCATGTTGTTATTCACATGTCTCTCACTCATTGGTTAATGATTCAAAGCTTCCAACAATGTTATGTTCCAAAGTTCAAGTGATGTGTGACTATCAAAGTATCAATCTCAAAGTAATGAATAAAGTAATGCAAATGTGGTCAATGATCAAGTATGGGTGGAAAGTCTAGGGGCATAAGCCTAGCTCGACTCGATCCCGATGGATTGATTTATGGGTGGCAAGTCTAGGGGCGTAAGCCTAGCTCAACTCGATCCCGAGGTATGGATTTATGGGTGGCAGGTCTAGGGGCATAAGCCTAGCTCGACCCGATCCCGATGCATTGATTTATGGGTGGCAAGTCTAGGGGCATAAGCCTAGCTCGATTCAATCCCAACATGACGATAAGTCATGGAAAGACCCACTGATCAGAAGGGGCCCGAGTACATTGTTATCATTGAGCATTGAGATAAAGAAAGTAATGAAAGCAATCCACATGGTTTCCCAAAATGCAAAATGGTGACTTATTCAAATTGACTATTCATATGTTTTGAGTTCATTGAAATATTCATGTGTTGTACAGTTTCATCTGAGCCTTGCATACTGAGTACTTATTTCGTACTGACCCCTCTAGGGGAATTTACCTTACTTGCTGCAGGCGCAGGTACTAGTAGGCCTCCACAGTAGGTTACCAGTCGTTGCAGATCATTGGTGAGCTCCAGCTAATTCGGGGCTTCTCCGAGTCAGTGTATATATGTTTTGGTGTTGTACATGTTGTATAAAGCGGGGACTTGTCCCGACTTTTAGTTCATTTTGGTCACTGCTTTGTTAGAGGCTTTTGTAGACAGGTGTGGGTGTATAAATGGGAAAGGGATATGTCGTACTTGACTCGGTGGCCTCAACGGCCCAGTTTCGCATATGTATATATAGATCATATTTCGTGAATTCCATTGTTGGTCTCTATAGCTGTTATGTGCTTATGGGTTTCTTATGACATGCATATGATTGAGCATAGGCAAAGGTTGGTTCTCTCGGGCCTTATCGGCTACGGGTGCCAATCATGTCCCGATCGGATTCGGGGCGTGACAGAAGAAGACCTAACTGGGTTTTTTTCTGGGAGGTGTGGGGGATGACAGTAGTCATCACTCACTGGTAGCTCTCATCCTCTTCACATTTTTTTCTTTCTCGACAACTAACCATCCACAATGATACCAACACTACTCCCGTTAAGCTTCCATCGTTTCCTCCATACACAACAATAAAAATACTTTATCCATTTTAATCCATAAGCTCTCACACTACTAGACAAGGAAATAAATTGAACTGACCTTCACTGAGGTTACATATACAAAGCGGGAAAAAGCAGGGGAGACCGTTCCTCCATAACATCACGCTACTCGCGTTGCCAATTCCATGGTGGTACCACTCTGCATTTTCATTACCACAAGTAACTTGTCTACAAAGCAAAATATTCTCACTAAAATCTCGAAAGGTGGGTTTGGATTCTCACTGGTTGAGTTCCAACGAAAGATTCATGGATATTGGTCTCACTATATTGCATAAAAGCTATCAAAGGTCCACTCTTTCTCTATACTATTCCTAGTACTTTCATTAGTTTAACTATCCATGAATGCTACTTTTGTTTTGTTCTTGTGATCGAGAGCTTGATTCAATTTCATCTGCTTACTATCTCCTTGGAAAGAAAAATGAATCCCTGCCATGCCTCTTTTGGAATTATTGCATTTATCTCCTGTGTTTAAACAAGTATTGATAGGAGCATATGACTTTACTTGTTAAAGTCTTAAGAATATAGTTCTGTAGATTGATTGGAGCATATATATGTACTAGGTTTATTTTAGTACTAATTTATTTCTTTTTTATTCTCTTTGTCTCTTTATACTGGTTGTCATTATGTTAGTCACACATAATAGGATATTGAATCATATTATTGCATGTTTTCATTGATCTCTCAAATAAGAAGTTAGTGAGAATTATTTTGAGTTTAGCCGTGGGTCTGCTAGGAAAAGTTTAAGGTCCAATTACTTAGTTTAATTGCGAGAAATACGAGATGATGTAGTGCTTACTTTGATCAAGAGTCTTTATTGCATAATCATTTTAATTTTTCTCTCGACAAGTTAAACATTAAGAGTAGACATACTCTCACTCCTTTGAATATTCTTTATATTTACACTATGACGGAGTGGCATCGCTTGGAGTTTAACCATGGCAAGTGGAGAAGTCAACGTACGAAGGAGCTCAAATGGAGTGGTCGCCCCCAAGTGGGGTCAGGTACGTTTGGAAAATGAAGACAAAAGACAGGCTATAGCTGCATTCTCGTATGAAGCACATAGAGTTTTATTAGAAAATATAAAGCACCTCGTTACTCCCTTCTTCTCTAATTTTTGCATGTCACCCTTTTAAAAGTCTCAAAGACTCGACAACTTATACTATTATACTAATTATCGATATACTTTCATACAATCTAAATATACATATCCATATTAGCTTCGCACTACTTTTAGATGATGAATATCTTATTTACTACTCTTGAATAATTTCTTTAATAATTATATTCGTCTTGTCTTGACCCGTTTAAGAGAGTTGATTATATAAAAATAGAGAAGATGGGTGTAGCATCGCATTGGGCCCGTTTCAGCCTTGTCATACCCTAATCCCACATTCTCTCACTCTTAATCTTAATTTTATGTATTGTTAATTTAGTATTAGTATCCGTTCTCTTACATTATATTTACCACCAAATTAAGGTGGCATATATTTTACTACCAATTTCTTTTCTTATGTGAGATGTTATAATTTACGAGAGGTCTAAAACACTATGTGAAATAGAGGACAGATCAGAGCTCTTCAAAAATCTCAGCTGGCTTATTGGAGTCCCGTTATTATTCGTAACTCAATATTTTGAATACTTTAGCATTTTTATTAAGTTGATGCTCCACAAACCAGGTCAGTCCCTCGACTTTCGTAATTATTTTGTATAGTATAAATTAATTAACTTGATTTCTTTCATTTCTTTATGCTCATATAATGTAACTAAGTAAAAATTAAATTTGTACTTTTTTTTAGTTATAAAATAGGTTGTGTGTCAACTTGCATGATAATCTTAAATTGTGTTTGTATTTAAAAATGCATGTATTTTGTTAGGTTTTTATTCATCTTTTCATTACTCTTTCACTTGATCATATTCATCGTCTAGAATAATTAAGTTAAATGTCGCATGCTTAGGTACTTGGTTATTTTAGATTAGTTAATTGACAATTCCTTTGTTTATCACATAGTTTCTCCACATAACATACGAGTTTGGCTGGGACCCACATTTGTGGACCTCGAAAGGTGCCTAACACCTTCCTTTTGAGGTAACCTGAACCCTTACCTGAATTTCTAGTTGATGTACACTAATTTTGGTTGATGTACACTAATTAAATAGTTCGTAATTAGTTTAGAATGGTGCCCTAACGCACCCTAATTCGTTAGGTGGCGACTCTTCTCTTTAAACCATCCCAAAAAGAGTTGTCATGTCGAATCTCGTTTTTCAGCAGAAAAATTGGGCGCGACAGCATGATGACTTTGTTGTGGATACTTAGGTTATAATCATTACGAATTTGTATATTATGTGTGATTTTTAACTTTATTTGTATGTTAAATTAATTATTGCTTCCATGTTAATCCCCTTTCATTTTTCTCTATTTGTTTGTCTAAACAATTTCAATATTTATTCACGTTCATCCATTTCCCTTTTGCTTGTCTATATGTTGTTCTTATTTTCCTGGTACTAATTAACTAAGAATTTATTTATTTTCCTTATTTTTTATAATTTGTTTTATATATATCGTTCAACATGTTATTGCTTTTTCATTATGTGCTATATGTTATGCCTTATGTATAACTAGCATTCCACTCATATCTTCCTCCGCTTGGAACCTCTTTTAGTTTTTAAGAACGGTTGTGTGGTTGCACGGACGTTCATTTTTTCTAAAACACCTCATGGGAAATGTTTCATGAATCGGTCGATCAGCTGTGCGTCGACAATCATGAGCTTTTCCACTCTCAAGTTGTCCACTTGAGGGCACCATGTCAGAAAACCACTCTTATTCCTAGATCCTAACCATCTATTCCGTTACTAAAGAATATGCATCTCAAACCCTAGGATACCTTGTTAAGAAAACCTTGCCTAAGTTCTAAGAGATTTCATAATCTCGAAAAGAACGCTTTCATAATTTATGTGCATATGCCTAATTTGTTATTTCTTTAAATTTTTCTTTTATTTTTACTTGACTTGTAACACCCCATACGTTCCCAACCCTACCTGACGACATTAAATGATATGTACTTAGGTATCGAGAGCTATAAGTATGCATTTGGTAATGTTATTGGTGAGCTAATTGAATTTGGCTCTTGTTATGTGAGTAAACCTTCATAGGAGGTGTTTGATGATCTTCATGGAACATTTGTGGGGTTCAAAACGAGGCTAGGAAGACCTATAAACAAAGTATACTAAGGTTAAGAAGTGAGTTAAAGAATAGGACTTGAAGTATCTAACCAAACCCGCGAAGAAAAGTCGAAAAATGAAATTTCGGAAAATTTTAAGGAGGGGAGCGTTTGGGACCGTTCCACGTCGCTCTGGGCTAAATTTTTTAGCCCAGAGGCAGTAGGTTGGCACGCCCAGGGGCGTGCCACCTTGGGTTTTCCACTTTTTTGAAAGTTGGAAATTTCTAAGTCCCAAGGGTATCCGGGGTCGTACCGAGCCGATTTTTGCTACGTTTATTCTACAACCAAGAGTATATACATGAAATGAATAACATATTACATTAGTATGATAAAATTTCTCGAGAACGAATTTGGGGTCAAAATGACAGTTTTGCCCCTAAGGTCAAAATAAGCCAAACGTGGCTAGAATCACTTGTTTTTGGGATTGAGGCTACGGATATGAATAGCATGAGTGGGAATATTATTGTAATACATATGAGACGACTTAAACACGAGAAATTATTGATTTTATCGGGTTAAGTGAATTGGGCCCAAAAAGGGCCTAAAAATGAAAAGAAAGCATGGCCCAAAAATGGGTCAAAGACCCATTCTTGCTTGGACCTTCTAGAACTCAACATTTAATGATAAAGAGTGACTAAGGAGGACTTAAGGGCCTATATAAAGGGGCAAAATGCTGATTTTTATTGAAGAGAAACACACATGTTTTTTTCTATCTTTTTCTAGAAAAATCTCAAGAAGGCTTCTTTGACTCCCAAAAACCCTAAGGCATATTTGGACAAGATCATCATATTCCAAGCTTGGGTAAGTGAATATTATTGTACTTTAACATATTATAAGCATGATAGAATATGTATATCATGTTATTTATGGTTGGAAATGTTGGATATGGTACTTTGTGCTTTTATATAAGATTTGTGATCCATGGGATTTGAACTTGAATTAGGACTTGTGCCTTTGATGAAAGATCATGGTATGGACAAAATATGAACATCTATGGTGTTATTTTTGTTGTTAAACTTGTTCTTGTCTATAAGTGTAAATTGTGGGAATTTGGCCGATATGTGCTATGAAGTGTATTAAGGTGAATTGATGGATTGTTTGTGATGTGGTGTGGATAAGAAAGTGTAAAGGGGAAGTGTTGTGGTGGAATGTATGGATTATAATGTATTGGTCAATGTTGGGAATATTGGAGGATTTTTGGAATAATGATTTTATCAATGGTTTTGTTAAGGGGGAAAGGACATGTTAAAGCTAAACATGTGACTTATTGTTGTTGTATGCCATTATAAGGTAATTGGTGGTTAATGTTGGTTTTTTTATCAACTTGTGTTCTAGAGAGAAACATAAGGAAGGAGCAGTAATATTGTATGCACTTCTAAGATTGTGTATTCGTATTAAGAATACAAGGTATGTAAGGTTCCTTTTTTCCATATCCCTCTGCAACATGTTGTTCACATTGACATTAGACTTGTTTCAATTCTAAGAGGTTTGAAGGATCTCAAATTTAGGTTGACGTATATTGTTATTCATATGTGTCCTATTCTTAAATCCATGATGATTCGTTTGTCTCTTGTTCATTGAGTGAAGTTCCAAAAATGTCATAACGTTATCATTCCTAAATGAACAATCTCAAAGAGAGTAAGATGTAAGAAAAATATATTTATTCTTGAAACGCATTTTCCAATCCTGTCATGTTCCAAGTCCCAATTATGATGATTATCTTTGTATCAATCTTTTACAAGTAAAAGTACCAAATCTCATAAGAGGAATAATAGAGGTGATGTGCAAGCTAATATATCTATTTCTCATAAGTGAAGATGTCAATCTCATGAAGTACAAGAGTGAAGTAATCTTATGTATGATTCCAATTATGTCATGATCCTAATTGTATCACTCTTAAGAATGGAAGTAAGTAAGTATAACAAGAGAAATAAGAGGTGTATGATTAAGAAGTAATCATGGGTGGTATCCCAGGGGTTAAGATAAGCCTAGCATGGGTCGATCCCGATACATCCCAGGGGCGATATAAAAGCCTAGCATGGGTTATGACGGTACATCCCAAGGGCGACACGAAAGCCTAGCATGGGTTAATATAACATCCCAGGGGTGATAAGCCTAACATGGGTTAATGATATCCCAGGGGCGACACGAAAGCCTAGCATGGGTTCACATAACATCCCAGGGGTCAAAGTACCTAGCATGGGTTAATCTCATCCCAGGGGCGACAGAATAGCCTAGCATGGGTAGAACAATAAAGATGAATAAAAGATGAAGACAAGAGGAGTAAAGAACGTAATATACATGGTTCCCCACATGCAGAAAAACGAGTTTATTCACATTTCGATTTCTTTATATTGATTCCATTATTGTGGTTATTATGTATGATGAATTTCTTATGAGCCTTACATACTCAGTACATTCTTCGAACTGACCCCCTCGGGGGAATTACCTTACATGTTGCAGGTGCAGACACTAGTAGGCCTTCATCGTAGGTTGACATTGCGGATCTTTGGTGAGCCCCAGTTGCTTCGGGACTTTTCGAGTCATAGGGGTATAGTTATATTGATGTTGTAAATATTGAATAAAGCGGGGACTTGTCCCGACTTTTAGTTGGTCTGGTAAATGCATCTGTTAGAGGCTTTTGTAGACATGTGTGGGTTATAAATGTGAAAGATAAATGTCCGTTTTGACGTGATGGCTCCAACGGCCAAGTTTCTAAATATGTATATAGCACATGTTTCCATGATTCATGTTTTCCGCATAGTTGCATAAGGTTTAATAAGGTTCACACGAGGACATGCATACGAACGTACATGAGCAAAAGGTTGGTTCTCTCGGGCCATATCGGCTTCGGGTGCCAATCACTCCTCAATGGGGTTTGGGGCGTGACATGACTGCTCTCCTTAAGTATTTTATCCATCATACATTTTCATCCACTATTCGAATTTCTATAAATCTCATACTTCGAACTACATCTACCTGATTCTTGTTCCAACAAGATACATAGGCAATCCCTTATAAGGATGCGGTCCTCCTTTTTTTATTCTTTACAAAATATCCCCGTATTTTTAAAATGTGAAACAATCTTTATCATTCAGATAATTTTTCTATCAAATCCTATATTTTTCCTTTCTTTCACCTTTCTATAATGTCATAAGGGTGAAAACTAGAGCATTTTTTAGGTTATTCAAATGATTTTCACGATCTTTTAAATCCTCAAATATTTTAAACTAAATATCTCAGTTAAGCCAATTCTTTAAAAACTTCTCAAATCTTCAGCTCTCTCATTTTTTCAAAATATAGTCGTTAAATATTCTATGCGTATTTTTTAAATATCTTATCATTATTTTCTTGTTCATCGCATCAGCTTAAGTACGAGCTTGGTATTTAGGTCTTGCTTAGAGTCTATCTTCTACCTTTTGATATCGATTCACTTCTCAAGCTTAATTTCTAACCCACCCATTCGTTCTAAAGTCCTCTTTGGCAAGATAACTTTGATGCTATTACCTTAATTTTCGTGTATACAAATTCTCATTTCGCTTGACTCATTTATATTTGCTTAAGGTTGTCTATCATTTGAACATAGACTCAATTGAAATCTACAATATGACAATTATTCTCAATATCCAAAAATGTTTGAGTCTTCTTCCTTCTCGTCCAATGCAAAATACTTTTGGACTATATCTCCTCATGCAATCCTTACTCTTACAATATCCTCACAAGCAAAATGTCTTCACTCTCCATTCATCCGCCTTATGGCTAGTAAAATTTTCAAATCATGCCAGCTTTTAACAAGGCCTTCTATCCAATAAATATAATTTATTTTGGTTTGTCCCATGACCTCCATATTGGCAAAATACATATTCAAAATTGAGACCTCGAGGTTAAAATTCAAGCAACCATTTCTTTTGTTCTAATGTTCTTCCTTAAGGGTAGCAGGATTATAAGACTCAGTAAGTGAAAACTAGGGCAGATTTTTTGAGGAGACCTCAAAAATTCCATGAGCAAGCAACATTCCAATTCATGAGTTGCAAAAAATCTTTACTATAAACTGGGGCAAAAATTTTTGAGGATCCCTAAAAAATTTCACATTATGAAGTTCAAGTTCGTTTATGAAATCAAAACAATGACAAGGAGTCAAGACAAGCAAAGGTATGAGTTAACCTTGCTTTTCAAAACTTACAATTTTCTATGAGCACAAAAACAACAGGTATAAATGCAACAACTACCTTGCAATGTCTTGAATGATCATTATCAAAGGAAGCCCACTACACCTCCAACATGGAAAAGCGGTTAAGCTACTCTATCTCCTCAAGTTTGACAAATCCAACAACACATTGCATCGACAGGTCCGACAGCCAGTCCAACAACACAGTGCATTGACAGGCCCAACGACCAGTCCAACAACACATTGCATCGACAGGCCCGGCAGCCAGTCCAACAACATAGTGCATCGACAGGCCCGACAACCAGTCCAATAAAATAGCCCATCGACAGGACCGACATCCAGTCCAACAACACATTGCATCGATAGGCCCGACAGCCAGTCCAACAACATAGTGAATCAACAGACCTGACAACCAGTCCAACAACACATTGCATCAACAGGCCCGACAGCCAGTCCAACAACACAGTGCATCGACAGGCTCGACAGCCAGTCCAAAAACACATTACATCGACAGGCCCGACAACCATTCCAACAACATAGCACATCGATAGGCCCGACAGCCAGTCCAACAATACATTGCATCGACAGGCTCGATAGCCAATCCAACAACATAGCGCATCGATAGGCCCGACAGCCAATCCAACAACATAGCGGATCAATAGGCCCGACAGCCAGTCCAACAATACATTGCCTTGACAAGCTTGACATCAGACATCTACTCTGGACAGATACACTTTCTTTAATCCTGATATGATTACCCTAAGGCGGCATAGTCTAAAGGCATAATTTCCATGACCTGCGGACATCATTTCATGGCCTTAGAATTTACTTTCTGCTTATCATGCACCAAAGGCGTCATAGTCTAAAGGTGTCATCTTCATGGCCGTCAAACATCATTTATGGCCTTAGGATTTATTTTCCGCTTATCATGGCCCTAAGACATCATAGCTTAAGACATCATCTTTGTCGTCTTAAAGCAAATGCACATGGTCTAACTGGAAAATTGCATCATGTTTATATTCACAATAATTACTTATTATTTATTTGATATACACGCTCTAACCATTTTATCTAGTTATACTAGAAATTGCTCGAGTAACGAATGAACAACGAGTTAAGAATGGAATTAACTCCCACTCTTGTTTTTGAGATACGATTCTACTTATCTTTCGGTAACTTTAATTTGGCTTAAAATACATTCACCTTTCATTTTCAAACTTTTCCTTACGTTGTTTCTTCAAATCCTATCAACTACATCTCATCTCTTCTTATTACAAAAGACGCATTCTCCTAGTCGGACAAAATTGGCTACTACGTCAACGTTCTTTGCTCGACAATTCATCATTCATTTCCGAACAACGAAGGGATGGCTGTTGACATCCAATTTAGTCTCTATTTTTTGATATTTTACTCATTCGAGCGTCTATTTTGTTTGTGAGGGCAAAAATAATATTTTGTTACTTACTTTTATCAAATTTTGTGCAAAGCATGTTATTTGCCTTATTTTTTTATTATTATTTTTGGTATTTTATTATTATTATTATTATAAAATTAGGCTTCATTTTTTTTTTTGCAAAAGGTGTTTTTCTTTACTTACGCCTTTTCATTTATCTATTTTTTTTGTAAATACTTGAGCAAATATCTTAAAGCTATTATTTGTTTCATGATAAATATTAGTAGTAAATTATTTTGATTTAGTAATTTAATAACTCTCTTCTTTTACTTAGTAATTTAATTGATACTCTTTTTATATACTTTGGTGTAATCTTATTTAGACCCAAATAAGCTTAAATTTCAAATTTCAAACTTGGTCCAATCTTTTAATATCCGTAAAATCCTTCTAAATCTTTTCTTATATGGAAGAATATGATTTTTCCCCCCAAGCCACTCCCATCATATCATTCACTATCAATATATTCTCCCAAAATTTTGATATTTTAGGATATCCATGGATTCTTACTTGGCACCTATTTTTGGAAGTTGAGAATTCTTTTCCTTTTTTTGGCTAGCTCCCAACGTATTTTTATTCCTTGGGGAAGAAGACCTAACTGATTTTTTTTTCTGGGAGATATGGGGGATGACAGTAGTCATCACTCTCTAGTAGCTCTCATCCTCTTCACATTTTTTTCTTTCTCAACAACTAGTCGTCCACAATGATACCAACACTACTCCCGTTAAGCTTCCATCATATCCACCATACTCAACCATAAAAATACTTTGTCTGTTTTAACCCACAAGCTCTCACACTGCTAGACAAGGAAATAAATTGCACTGACCTTCACTGAGGTTACACATACAAAGCGGGAAAAAGCAGGGTAGACCGTTCCTCCATAACCTCACACTACTCATGTTTCCAATTCCACGGTGGTACCACACTGCATTTTCATTACCACAAGTAACTTGTATACAAAGCAACATATTCTTGCTGAAATCTCGAAAGGTTGGTTTCGATGCTCACTGGTTGAGTTCCAACGAAAGATTCATGGATATTGGTCCCTCTGTATTGCATAAAAGCTATCAAAGGTCCACTCTTTCTCTATACTATTCCTAGTACTTTCATTAGTTTAACTATCCGCGAATGCTACTTTTGTTTTGTTCTTGTGATCGAGAGCTTGATTCAATTTTATCTGCTTACTATCTCCTTGAAAGCAAAATGAATCCCTGCCATGCCTCTTTTGGAATTATTAGGGGTGGGCATAAATACCGAAAATCGAAATACTGAACCGAACCGAATTAATTCGGTTTTTTGGTTTCAGTTTTTTGGTATTTTGGTTCGATTTCGATTTTTTTTTTTTATAATTTTGGTATTTCGGTTCGGTTTTCGGTTATTGAGTTTACGTAATTCAGTTTTTCGGTTTTTTTGGTTAAACCAAAATTTATAATATACTTCTACATTTTTTTTAATATAAAACTGTCATTTCGGCATTCTGTAATCTTTATGGCTTTAGCAATAACTTTGACAACACTTGCTTCCAAAATTGTTGGTTTTCAATTTCCTAATAAATTCCAAAATAGTTGGTGCTCCATCTCCTCGACAAACTCCCTGTACATGTGATAAATGGAAACCCCTGCGCAATACTTCTGCAAATTCTGCTGCACATGAAGAAATGGTAGACTTATTCAATGATACTGCGGAAATTTCCTTTCTCGAGGGAGTAATTATGGATATGCTAAAAGGATTGCTTTTGCTTGGCATATTGTGTTGTGGAATAAAATCTGGTAGAAGATGCTCTGTATTCTTAAAGTTGGTGTATATACATTCTGTGCTAGAGGCCTAGAGCCATTTGCATTCAGGTGGCCTATGTTGCATATTTGCATAACTTATTAAAAGAGCCAAAGAGGAGAGTAACCTACAACATATATGAATTATTTATAGGTTATGCTGGACTGTTTCTTGTAAAGTTAAACATTTTAGTGCAAAATTAAATTTCTTATTTCTTAGACTTTTGGATTCAGATTTGGGCTTTGTGAGGGCTTGAAGTAAGTTAACCTTTTCTTTGTCATTCTCATCTTATAGTCTGGTATTGTGGGCCTATTAAACAGGCCCAAAACCGAAACCCGAAATTATTAAACCAAAATCGAACCGAACCGAATTAAAATAAACTGAACAGAACCGAACTAGTTCGGTTCGTTATTTGGTACACATAATTCCATAACCGAAAACCGAAAAAACCAAAATAAAAAAACCGAAACCGAACCGAATTACCGAACGCCCACCCCTAGGAATTATTGCGGTTATCTCTGGTGTTTAAACAAGTATTGATGGGAGCATATGACTTTACTTGTTAAAGTCTTAAGAAATATAGTTCTGTAGATTGATTGAAGCATATATATGTACTAGGTTTATTTTAGTACTAATTTATTTCTTTTTTATTCTCTTTGTCTCTTTATACTAGTTGTCATTATGTTAGTCACACATAATAGGATATTGAATCATATTATTGCATGTTTTCATTGATATCTCAAATAAGAAGTTAGTGAGAATTATTTTGAGTTTAGCCGTGGGTCTGCTAGGAAAAGTTTAAGGTCCAATTACTTAGTTTAATTGCGAGAAATATGAGATGTTGTAGTGCTTACTTTGATCAAGAGTCTTTATTACATAATCATTTTAATTTTTCTCTCGACAAGTTAAACATTAAGATCAGACATACTCTCGCTCCTTTGAATATTCTTTATATGTACACTGTGATGGAGTGACATCGCTTGGAGTTTAACCATGAAAAGTGTAGGAGTCAACGTGCGAAGGAGCTCAAATGGAGTGGTCTCTCCCAAGTGGGGTTAGGTACGTTTGGAAAATGATGACAAAAGACAGGCTATAGCTGAATTCTCGTATGAAGCACATAGAGTTTTATTAGAAAATATAAAGCACCTCGTTACTCCCTTCTTCTCTAATTTTTGCATGTCACCCTTTTAAAAGTCTCAAAGACTCGACAACTTATACTATTATACTAATTATCGATATACTTTCATACAATCTAAATATACATATCCATATTAGCTTCGCACTACTTTTATATGATGAATATCTTATTTACTACTCTTGAATAATTTCTTTAATAATTATATTCGTCTTGTCTTGAGGCGTTTAAGAGAGTTGATCATATAAAAATAGAGAAGAGGGGTGTAACATCGCATTGGGCCTGTTTCAGCCTTGTCATACCCTGATCCCATATTCTCTCACTCTTAATTTTAATTTTAAGTATTGTTAATTTAGTATCCGTTCTCTTACATTATATTTACCACCAAATTAAGGTGGCATACATTTTACTTAAAATTTCTTTTCTTATGTGAGATGTTATAATTTACGAGAGGTCTAGAACACTATGTGAAATAGAGGACAGATCGGAGCTCTTCGAAAATCTCAGCTGGCTTATTGGAGTCCCGTTATTATTCCTAACTCAACATTTTGAATACTTTAGCATTTTTATTAAGTTGACGCTCCACAAACCAGGTCAGTCCCTCGACTTTCATAATTATTTTGTATAGTATAAATTAATTAACTTAATTTCTTTCATTTCTTTATGCTCATATAATGTAACTAAGTAACAATTAAAATTGTACTTTTTTTTATTTATAAAATAGGTTGTGTGTCAACTTGCATGATAATCTTAAATTGTGTTTGTATTTAAAAATGCATGTATTTTGTTAGGTTTTTATTCATCTTTTCATTACTCTTTCACTTGCTTTTATTCTTCATCTAGAATAATGAAGTTAAATGTCGCATGCTTAGGCACTTGGTTATTTAGATTAGTTAATTAAAAAATCCTTTGTTTATCACATAGTTTCCCCACAAAACATACGAGTTCAGCCGGGACCCACATTTGTAGACCTCGAAAGGTGCCTAACATCTTTCTTTCGAGGTAACCTGAACCCTTACCCAAATTTTTGTGATGTAGAATAATTAAAATAATAGCGGTTAGTTTAGAGTGGTGCCCTAACGCACCTTAATTCGTTAGGTGGCGACTCTTCACTCTTTTCAATCCTAAAAAGGAATTGTCAAGTCGATTTCCATTTTTCGCATGAAAAATGGGGCGCGATACTTGCCATGTCTATTTTCCCTCGCATTATATCTAGTAGAATTGACATGTTTAGGTTATTTTGATTTTGGTATTGTTGTGTGTTATCGATTAGTATGTTTGTATTGTGTAAGCAAAAGGAGGATAGGGAATGGATTGCAGTTGTTGTTTTAGAATTTTGAAAAATGAGAACCCATTAAAATTTTTGGTGCATGTATGTGAATGCTATTTGCTAATTTGTCTGTTGTGGATTTGTGCTTGTCATTAGTAGTATATGAATTTTGTAATGTTTCTTAAGCTTGAGTATGAAATGAATAGTCGGTGGTGATTGTGCTATTCAATGTCAAGAGTGTGTGAGCTTATTAGATATCCTTCTTACGTTGTGCATGCATCTAGAACTTGCTTGATTCATTCTATTAGGAAATAAGTTGGTTGTTTAGGAAAGGATATGATCCTTGTTTGCGTTCAGTCCAGTCAGCCCAAATAGACCATCCAAATGAATTTATTAATTCCTTTGATCCCTATTTGAGCTAATCAAACCTTTTTGTTCAATAACCTTTCACCTTTCCATTTTTACCATTGAGACTCTATTTTGACCCTGGTCCTTCCTTGGACATCGTTTACCTCAACTCAGGCGAATAACCTAAGTTAAGGGTAGCTACTGTGGAGGCTACGACAAGTAGAATTGGGTATGAAAAGAATGGATGTTGAGATAAAAAGGAAGAGAAAGCTAGAGGGTGTGAGCCAACAAAAGCAGAAAAAAAATAGTCAAGTCAAAAGAGTGATGCACCCGTGAATGTAAATCGATCGAGAGGAAAAGGTAAGTAAGGGCTGAAGTAGCAAGCATAGTTGAAAATGGAAGTTCTTAGATGACAAGGAAGGCTGAGTCTCTAATTCCCAAAACGTATCCTACCTGCACCCAAGCCTTCATTACAAGCCAAGTAAAGTCTTGTAGTGATCCTAGTCGACCTTCTAAAAAACCAAGATGGAATGGTAAGGGCAAACCTATGGTATCACATGTGCATTGTTTGAAATTCTTCATGAGAGTGAGAGATTTGATTGTCAGTCCCGAAGTAAAGTTGATATTCTGTGTGAGGGACTTCTTTATAGTAAGGGCATGTGGATAACACTTTAGACTGCTAGCAATTAGATCTATTACTTTGAGTGTATGTAATGTTGCCTATTTATATTGTAATGCCAAGCATAGATCCCTGTTGGTTGGTTGGTAAACAGTTCATGTATATGGAGTTAACTAAGCTGATAAAGTCAATTGTAATGTAAAACTGTTGTTTTGTTCCTTAGAAATCTTGATGTTTGCATAATATAGTGTTACTTAGTTGCTTGAGGACAAGAAAATGTTCTAAGTTGAGGGTGTTGATGTGCCGGCATTTTGATGGCACATTTGAGGCTTTTGACTAAGAATAGTTGTAAGTTCTTAAGCAACTTTTGTTGTTTTTAATTGTATTTTACTTCTTTATGCAGATAAGTCGACAATTGAGAAAACAAGGAAGAACAAGCTAAAAAGGTTAGTTGACAAGGTGACAACTTGTTGACAAGCCATCAGCTGCTATCGTCAACTTTAGCAGAACACAAGGCAAAAAGAAATTAGTTGAAGACTTAGTTGACAAGCTGTTAACTTATTAACAAGCCATCAACTGTTGTCGTCAACCTCAGGTAAAATGTCAGTCAAGAAAATTTTAGTTGAAGACTTCAGTTGACGAGACATCAACTGTTGTCGTCAATCTCAGGCAGAATATTAGCCAAGATGAAGTTAGTTGAAGACTTGAGTTGACGAGCCGTTAACTTCATCGTCAACTTTGAGCGGGCCAGATCCAAAATTTATTTTGAATTCAAGTTCCCTTGTACTATAAATAGCAACTTTTAGTGTTTTAATGATATATTTTGTTAGCTCACTTTTAGACGTTACAATTAGAGAATATTTTAAATTTTTTAAATTGTTCTTGGGGTTTTGGAAATCTTGTTTATTCTCAAAAGACAATTGAAGTGTGAATTCATATTTTGCAAGGGTAACTTTCTAATCTATGGATTCCTTTTCTATATCTTCTTTTGAAATCATGAGCAGCTAAACTCCCACATCTAGGACTGTGGAAGCCATGGTAAATTCGTTGTTTGAACGTTAATTGTTGTTGGGATTTGAGTGATAATGGGAATTGTATTGATAATCTTCTCGTCTTAACAGATTTCTAATGGTTGCAAACATTAGAACATGCCTTAGGGTTAATTCACTTGAAATAAGGAAATAAAATGGGTAAAAGGATTATCAATGAGGATTTGGATCTCTTAACCTCCATCCAATGGTTAGTGCTTTAACAAGATCGACCAACTCGAAGTGAAATCGACTTTGAATAAGATCATCTTTAAGTTCAAAAGAATTAAAGTGTTAATTACCCAAATTAGGTTGAGAAACATTTGGGTAAACGTTAGAAATAGATAACTTTATATTTATCGATACCATGAGAATCCTATGCAATGATTGACGCGCAATTATGATAATAGCCATGGTGAATACAAACCTAGTTCAATTTCTCTACTGATTTATATCTCGATAAGTTAGTGTTGTTTACTAGCAACAAATTGGATATTGTTTTACAAACTTTCATAACACCACCACCCCCCCATTTCATGGAAATTGCTGACTAATAGTCATTTGAATTACATACGACTTAATTATCACCATATTCCCTGTGGGATTTGACCCCAACCTTTGTTGGGTTATATATATTTGACAACGACCTCTTACGCTTCTTAAAGGAGTTGTAATTTGCGCGTATCAAAAAGCTCCAAAACAAGAAAATGGTTGTAAAAATCAAACAAACTGCCCGGTAATCGAACTGCCAGTCCCAGCAAGTCATAAATGACTTAGGGTAGCTATAGGAAAGCTCTTAACCCAGAAAAAGCACGAAAATAGGGAAAATAACCTGGAGGGTTATTTCAACATCCACTACTAAAAGGACTTTCATCCTTGAAAGTAAAGGATCAAGATGTACCTGAAGGCTCAAATAGGTAGGGATACTGAGTCCGCATATCACGCTTGGTCTTCCAGGTAGCCTCCTCGGCTGGACAGTATCGCCACTGAACCTTAACCATATGAATATCTCTGGAGCGCAACCGTCTGATATCTCCGGCCAATATAGACACATGCTCCTCTGTAAAGGTCAACCTCTCTTCCAACTGAACCGAGTCCCACCGAAGCACGTGAGACTAATCCAGAATATATCTCCGTAGCATAGATACATGAAAAATTGGATGGATGGCTAAAAAGGTTGGAGGCAAAGCAAACTCATATGCTACCTCCCCAACTGTCTGTAGTATCTCAAAGGGTACAATATACCTGGGGCTGAGCTTGTCCCTCCTCTCGAACCTCATCACGCCCTTCATGGGCGATACTCGCAGAAAGACCCAGTCACCAACTCTAAATCTTAAGGCACGAAGTCTATGGTCAGTATAACTCTTCTACCCGCTCTGAGCTGTCCGTAGCCTATCCTGAATCACCAAAACCCGATCTAAAAACTCACGAAGAAAATCTATACCATGGGGCCTAACCTTAGAAGTCTCAAATCAACCAACCAGATATCGACAATGCTAACATACAATCCCTCGAATGGTGCCATCTAAATACTCGAATGGTAGTTATTATTATAAGAAAATTTAACCAAAGCTAAAAACTGGTCCCACTGACCTCTAAAATCCAAAACACAAGCATGGAGCATATCCTCCAAAATATGAATAGTCCGCTCTAACTTCCCATCTGTCTAGGGATGAAAAGTGGAGCTAAGGTCAACCTGGGTACCCAACTCCTCCTGAAATGTCCTCCAAAAGCTAGAAGTGAACTGAGAGCCCCTATCTGAGATAATAGTCATGGGTACCTCATGAAAACGAACCACCCCTCGAATATAGATATGGGTCAACTTCTCGGCACTGAAGGAAATCTGGATAGGAATGAAATGAGCAGACTTGGTCAATCAATCCACGAAGACACAAATGCTATCAAAACCATGATGACCCACTCCCATTTCCACTCAAGAATGGGTAGCCTCTGAAGTAATCCACAAGGTCTCAGATGCTCGGTCTTCACCTATTGACAACATAGTCACCAAGCTACAAACTCCACTATATCTCTCCACATGCCGCTCCACCAGTAATGCTACCTCAAATCCCTATACATCTTAGTTGTCCTAGTGTGAATGGAATATCTGGAGCTGTGAGCCTCTCAAACTATCAACTAAATCAATGTCCGACCCTCAAAACACAAAAATGACCGTCAAATCTCAGAATACCCTCATAATATATGGTACCCCTTCTGGACTCATCTCTTAAAACCTAATCCTGAATGCCACATAGCCTACTATCTTCAAACTGTCAACCCCAAATCTGCTCTAACAAGGTAGAGCTAGCCTCAATACTAGCAAGAATCCTCCCGGGATCAGAAAAACCAATGCGAACTATCATGTTGGCTAAGGACTAGATATCCAAAGCCAACGACTACTGAGAAATTGAAATGAAATCCAAGCTAGTCATACTCACTGCCATCCGACTTCAGGCTTCCGCTACCACATTTGCCTTGCCCGGATGGTATAGAATATAGATATCATAGTCCTTCAGCAACTCAATCTATCTGCATTGCCTCGAATTATGCTCCCTATGAGTCATAATATGCTGAAGACTATGATGGTCAGGGAAGATCTCGCAACGAACACCATACAAGTAATGCCTCCAAATCTTAAGAGCAAAAATTACCACTGCTAACTCCAAATCATGAGTGGGGTAGTTGTGCTCATACACCTTTAGCTGCCTCGATGCATATACAATAACAAGGCCTCGCTGCATCAAAACACACCCCAAACCAACACCAAAAGTATCACAATAGACGGTGAACCCCTCTCCCTCAACTGGAAGAGTCAGAATAGGAGCTAAAGTAAGCAAGTCCTTGTGCTTCAGAAAGCTCACCTCATCGTAGAACACTGAAATGGAACCTTCTTCCTAGTCAATCTAGTCATAGGGTCTGCAATAGTAGCAAATCTCTCAATGAATCACCTAGAGTAGCCTTCTCCAAATAAAATTATGAACCTCAGTAGAAGACGGAGGCCAAGCCCAATTACTAATAGCCTCAATCTTCATCGGGTCCATCATGATACCATCCTTGCACACCAAGTGCCCCAAGAAAGCTACAAAATCAAGCCAAGTTCACACTTTGAGAATTTGGCATAAAGCCTATGATCTCTCAAAGTGTGGAGCACAGTCCTCAAATATTGCTTGTGCTCCTCCCTACTCCTCGAATAAACCAGGTTATCATTAATGAAAACTATCACAAAGGAGTCCAAATAAGGCCTAAAAATGTGGTTCATCAAGTCTATAAATGTTGTTAGGGTATTGGTTAACCCAAAAGACATCACCAGGAACTCATAATGACCGTAACGAGTCTTGAAGGCTATCTTAAGGATGTTCTCAGCCCTAATCCTCAATTGATGGTAACCATACCTCAAGTCGATCTTAGAAACCACTACTGCTCCTTGAATCTGGTCAAATAAATTATCAATATGAGGCATAAGATACTTATTCTTCACTGTCACTTTATTTAGCTACCTGTAGTCGATACACATACTCATAGAACCATCCTGCTTCTTTACAAATAGAACTGGATCACCCCAAGGTGATACACTTGGTCTGATCAAACCTTACCCAGAAGATCCTAAAGCTGAATATTTAGTTATTTTAGCTCGGCAGGAGCCATAGAAATAGGCTGGGTACCTAACTTGAGGTCAATGGAAAACTCTATATTACGCTCAGGAGGAAGGCCAAGTAGGTCAGTAGGAAAAACATCAGAAAAATCACGAACAACAGGAACAGAGTCAAGGAAAGGACTCTCAAAACTAACATCCCGAACATAAGCAAGGAATGACTCACAACCCCATCGGTGCACAGCTAAAAGAAGCCTGCCACGTCGGGTATGGCTAAGGTAACGATCCTTGCAAAGAAATCCAAAACTGCCTGATAGAGGGATAACCAGCCTATGCCCAGAATTACGTCAAAATCCACCATATCTAACATAATGAGACTAACCTAAGTGTCAAACACTCGAACAGTCACTAAACATGATCTATATACTCGATCCACTACTAAAGAATCACCCATGGGAGTAGCTACACGCAATGACACAGATAATGGATCCAAAGACAAACCCAACTGCGGTGCATAATAAGCAAAAATATACAAAAAAGTTGAGCCGGGATCAAATAAAACAAAAGCTGGCTGATGGCATACTAAAATCATACATGTGATCATAGCATCCAAAACCTCAGCCTTCAGCCTACCAGAAACAACATACAAATGGCCCTGTCCGCTACCGTATTGGGTGCCTACCCGACCACCTGTCCTATCTGCCTAAGGACCATCTCTGAAACCCTGAGGACCACCCCTGCGATATGCACCACCCCTGTGATATGCACCACCCCTAACTGGCGACAGCACTGATCTGATCGACTTAGCACTTTGAGCTGAAGGCTCAATCACCCTGCGCTGGGAATACTCTTGAGAGAAATGACCGTTGACCCCACACTTATAACAAGCCCCGAGCACTCTACTCTGTCTAGAAGGTCCGACTGATCTGGAAAGGCTGATGATCCTGACTGAACGCCCCTCGATAGCTGACTACTACTCTGACTACCAGAACTACCATAATTGGGCTAACCTTCATCTGAGATCTTAAGCACTGCCTGAATGGGCCTATTAGGTTTACCCTGGTGCTGATAAGACTGATGTTGGGGGTGCCTACCTTGAAACCCTTAGCCTTTAAACTGTGAGCCGTTGTGGTTTCCACTGTAACTACCCTAATAATGGGGTCTCTTATCACTGCTCCCTTGGGTCTCGCAATCCATCTCTGTGATAGTATAGGCGTGATCAAGAATATTAGTAAAAGACATCTCCAAAGACACCAAACTCTGAAGCGGTAGTCTCAAACCCCTAACAAAACACCAAATCCTCTCGTAATTTATAGGTAGAATCATAGTGTCATGCCTGGATAGATCATGAAACCTCACTTCATACTCAACCACAGTCATAGAACCTTGTCTCAATGCAGAAAACTTATCCCTCAAGTGCTCGCGTATGCTGCAAGGCATGTACTTCCTCAAGAAAACCTCAGATAGCTGAGTCCAAGTAAAAAGAAGAGATGCAACTGGTCTGGAATCAAGATAACCTCTCCACTACTATCTCGTTACTTTGTCTAGCTGATAAGTAGTATAATTCACTTCGCACGACTTGACCAACCCCAAATTATGTAGCCTCTCCTCACAACTGATAAGGGCCCCAACAAACCTAGGTAAAGTCAATATCAGAAATTGGCCCAGCATCTTCTGCTCCTCCACAGTTATAAATGGCTGGGCTACGGCTAACTGTGGAACTACCGATGCAGGCAAAACCTCTTCCCTGGGAGCAGCAACTGTAGGTTGTGCTGTTAAATCAATACCACCCTGGGTTATTGTCTGAGACCCATCTATCGGTGGACCACCAACTAAACCCAAAGCTGAACCAATACATTACGAAGAACCAAAGAAGGTATAAACTTGGGTGGGGCCTGGGCTACCCCCTAGCCCACCTGCTATTGTGGTGGCAGAATCACTGGTTCTATCTCTGGCTCAGGAGCAATAATAGGATCTAGCGATGGCACCCTAGCCTGATCTCAAACTGGGGCTGCAACTCTAGCCTGACCTCGACCTCGGGGTCAACATCTGCATCCAATTAGATTTCTAGCACCAGGCTTGGGGTTTTGATCCCCGACTGTCGTACCCCACATCCTAACCATTTACAAAAAAGTGAAATAAATAAGAACCCAGAAACCAATACAGACCCAACGTACGGAAGTGAACCAAAAATATTGTAACACCCCGTACCTTCCCAACCCTACTTGACGACGTTGAACAATGTTTACTTAGGTGTCGAGAGCCATAAGTATGTATTTTGTAATGTTATTGATAAGATAATTGATATTGGGCCTAGTATATGTGATTAGACCTTCGTATGAGGTGTCTTGTGACTTCGTGGAGCATTTGTGGGGTTAAAAATGAGGCTTGGAGGACCTCCAAACAAAGTATATTAAACGTAAGAAGTAAGTTAAAGAATAGAACTTGAAGTATCTAACCAAATCCGCAAACAAAAGTCGAAGAACGAAAATTTTCAAAAAAGAAAATAGGCCAGGAGCGCCAGAAGGCATTCCAGGCCGCTTTTTGCCCAAAATTTTTGTGCACATGCAGCAAGGTGGCGCGCCCAAGGGCGTGCTAGGTTGCTTGTGCACACCTCTCAAATGTTAGAAATTTTTCTAAGTCCCAAGGGTGTCCGGGGACGTACCGGGCCTCTTTTTGCCACATTCCTTCTCCAACCATGAGCCTATACATGGGATAATTGAAGTATTATATTGGCATTCCATTTTGATAAGATTATTCGTGGACGAATTTGGCATCCAAATGACGTTTTTACCCTTTTGGACAAAATAAGCCATGCGTGGCTAGAATCACCTGTTTTTGGGATTGAGGCTACGAATATAAATCGCGTGAGTGGGAATATTGTAGTAACATGTATGAAATAATTTAGAAATTATTGATTTTATTGGATTAAGTGAATTGGGCTCAATAAAGGCCCAAAATAAGGCAAAAGACATGGGCCAAATGGGTCAAATGACCCATTCTTCCATTGACTAAGCCAAACATAGCATTTAATGCTAAAGAATGGCTAAGTATGACTTGAGGGCTTATATAAAGGGCCAAAAATCAGATTTTTATCACACAAAACTCTCATACCAAATCTAGAAATTTCCACAAGCCTTTTCTCTCAACTTCAAACCCTAAGGCACTTCTTTGGACAAGATCATCACTTTGCAAGTTTGGGTAAGCGTTTATTATTGTGATTAAGTATATTATATGCATGATAGATGGTGTAGAGCATGATGGGTATGTTGGCAAGTGTTGAATAGTGAACTTTTGCTTCTTGCTAAAGATGTGCCATTCTTGTTATTTAAACTTGAGAAAGGACTTGAGGTTTGAATAAAAGTGAATGGTATGGATGATACATCTACATGTATGGTGTGATTATGATCCTAAATTTGTTAATTTTCTATAAGGGTAAATTATGGGATTTTGGCCGATATGTTGTGTGAGGTGTATTGAGGTGACTTGGTGGAATCATTGTGATGTCGTGGTGATTGAGAAGTGTAAAGTATGAACTTGGTGTGACATGCTAGTTGTTTATGATATTTTGGTCAATGTTGGGCATGTTGTGGTATTTTTGGTATGTAAAGGGTGAAATGACGTTATACGGCAATCATATAGCTCATTGTCGTCTTGTACACTTATATGGTAACTAGTTGTTAATGTAAGATCCGATATGTATTTGTATTGTAGAGTAAGACGTAAGGAAGGAGCTGGACCATTGTATTCATATCTAGGCTTGTATATTCATACTCAAAAGTGAAGGTATGTAAGGTTACTCTTTCCATATCCTTCTGCAGCACATAGTATCACATCGTCA
The DNA here is from genome assembly GCA_031232105.1 of Capsicum rhomboideum. Lineage (NCBI taxonomy): Eukaryota > Viridiplantae > Streptophyta > Magnoliopsida > Solanales > Solanaceae > Capsicum > Capsicum rhomboideum. The sequence goes on along the minus strand of CP124714.1, from coordinate 152,555,273 downwards.
TTATACTTGTTCCATTCAGAAATGTTCAAAGGTATTCCATTTCCGGTTATTAATCATTGTTACTCATATGTTCCTTATTCATTGATCAATTGTGATTCACCTGACTCATGCTCATTGGTTAATGTTCCAATAATGTTCCAACGTTCCCATAACATTGTAACCACTAATGTACCAATCTCATAACAAAAGAATTGAAGTAATGAACACTTGTTGAGTACGGGTGGCAACTCGAAGGGTCGTAAGCCTAGCTAAAGGCGATCCCGAAAGTTCATTGGGAACGGGTGGCAACTCAAAGGGGTGAAAGCCTAGCTAGAGGCAATCCCGATTATTATGTTATTTCCCACTGATCAGTTGGGCCCGGGCATTACATGATTGATGATTATATGATTGATGATGAAGTAAAGTAAAGTGAAATAAAGTAAAGAAAGCAATGTACATGATCCCACACGTATACATTATGATAGTTTATCCTTATGACGCATTCACTTGTACTTGATTCTATTTAAGTTCTCATATGTCATACAGTTATTTATGGCCTTGCATACTCAGTACATTCATCGTACTGACGTCCCTTGTGGGACTTACCTTACTTACTGCAGGCACAGGTACTAGTAGACCTCCACAGTAGGTTGCTGATCACTTGAATACTTTTGGTGAGCTCCAGTTGGTTCGGGGCTTTTCGAGTCTCATTTGTACATTTGTTTTGGTATTGTATCACAGTTGTATAGAGCGGGGAGCTGCCCGACTTTAGGATGGTTATGTATTTCATCTGTTAGAGGCTTTGTAGATGGATGTGGTGATATGAATGTAAGGGATGTATGTCCACCTTGAGTTGATGTGAATTGATGGCCCTATGTATATATTACATGTTTTCACGATTTTCATCATTAGCACCTTTTATCTATACGTGATAGTGATGTCCCTTGAATAACTTGCATATGAGTGGTCATGGACAAAGATTGGTTCTCTTGGGTCTTATCGGCTTCGGGTGCCAGTCCGTCTCGTTAGAACTCGGGGCGTGACAAAAGTGGTATCAGAGTGGGTCGTCCTAAGGGTGTCTACAAAGCCGTGTCTGAGTAGAGTCTTACTTATCGATGTGTTGTGCACCACATTTATAAGTAGGAGGCTACGGGACATTTAGGAGTTGTTTCATTCCTTTATTTTTAGATCGTGCATTAGAGCCAAAGTTATAGGTGGGATTATTTCTGACCATACAAATTATTGTTCTTGTATGTTATAGAAAAATGTCGATGACAAGAAGAGGTCGAGGTAAAATTAAGAGGATAGACACAATTGCTGGAGAAGGAACCAGTATACCACCACCTGATCAAGTTAATCAAGGCGATACTGAGAATGAATTTGTGTCGCGGGCTTCTTCCACTCCCTCTGTTCCAGAAGAGTCGAGTAGGAGAAGAGCACCTGTAGATCCACCAGTAAATACTACTACTGATCAGGACTTAAAAGATGCAGTACAAATGTTGACCCGAATAGTTGTTGCACAAGTTCAGGGATAAGGTGGCCCAACAACAAGTGATGATAGTGCAGCTAGAGCAGCTAGTAGACGGACACATGACTTTCTGAAATTAGATCCTCCTACATTTATGGGATCAGATCTTAATGAAGACCCGCAAGATTTTATAGATCAAATCCAAAGGGTTGTGGAGGTTATGCATGTGTTCGGTGTGGAAACGGTTGACCTTGCGGCCTATAGACTGAAAGGCAAAGCTATATTGTGGTATGAAGAGTGGAAATGATCGAGGGGTGTTGGCACACTTCCAGCAGGTTGGAAGAATTTAAAATGGCTTTCCTTGATCATTACCTCCCCTACGAGGTTCGAGAGGTTCGTACGGACCAGTTCTTAAATCTGTGACAGGGTACCATGAGTGTTAGAGAGTACAGCCTTAAGTTTAATTCTTTGGCTCGGTAAGCTCCAAATGTGGTTGCGACTATGACCGATAGAGTTCATCGGTATGTGGACAGATTAGAGCCATATTTGGTCTGAGTTTGTACTATTGCTGTGTTAAACAGGGACATGGACATAGCGAGAATACAGGCCTTTGCGCAGAAAATGGAAGATCAAAGAAAACGAAGAAGAACACAAGTGTTTGAAGAAGGGTCGTCAAAGAGGGCTAGATCTACGGGATAGTCTATGGCATCCCAAAGAGAGTTTAGACCTCAGAGTTTCAATAGGCCGTCTAGGCCCTCATTTTCTTATTCCACGGCAGGTACTCTACCTCAATTTCGAGGGTCTAGAGGTAGTTATGTTGCGCGAAGCAGTATGGTTCGAGGTCCACAGACAACAGGATTTCCTCGCCAGCCGTGTCAGCACTGCGAGAAGTCTCATTTAGGTGAATGCCGGATTGGAAGGAATGTTTATTATTTTTACGGTGAGCCAGGGCATATGGTGCGAGAGTGTCCACAGAGGAGCATGGGTGGTATAGCACGACCTACGAGATCAGTCATTACGTCATCATCATCAGTTTCTTCTTTAGGCTGAGGTGTGCAGTCTGTTGGTTGTGTTAGAGGTACCAGAGGAGCAGCCAGTACTAGTGGGGTCCAGAATCGCACTTATGCTTTAGTGGACCGACAGAATTCAGAGGCTTCTCCTGATGTCGTCACAGGTACATTATCCATATTTTCATATCATGTATATGCATTGATTGACTCGGGTTCTACATTGTCCTATGTTACTCCATTGATTGCTGCAAAATTTGCAAAGGCATCAGAATTATTAATTAAATCAATTAAAGTGTCTACACCGATTGGTGAAAATATTATTGCAAAAAGAGTATATTGTAATTATGTGGTAACTGTGTGCGGTCATGATACATTGGCCGATCTTATTGAACTGGACATGGTGGATTTTGATGTGATAATGGGGATGGATTGGTTGGCTTCCTATTATGCCACGATAGATTGCCGGGCCAAGAAGGTGCATTTTTGTTTTCCGCAAGAAAATGTTCTTGAATTGGCAGGGTAATGTGGGGGCACCAAGAGGAAAATTTATTTCCTATTTGAAAGCAAGGAAAATGATTGCCAAGGGATACATATGTCACTTAGTACGAGTGAAAGATAATGATGTGGAACCACTAACTCCGCAGTCGGTTCCAGTGGTCAACGAATTTCTTGATGTATTTTCAGAGGATCTTCCAGGCTTACCCCCAGAACGAGAAGTAGAGTTTGGCATTGATGTGATTCCAGGCACTCAGCCTATCTCTATTCCTCCATATAGAATGACTCCAGCAGAATCGCATGAATTGAAGAAGCAGTTGAAGGATTTGCTGGACAAGGGCTTCATCAGGCCTAGTATGTCCCTGTGGGGCGCACCGGTATTATTTGTACGGAAAAAGGATGGCACACTGAGAATGTGCATTGACTATCGATAATTGAATAAGGTAACGATCAAGAACAAATATCCCCTCCCTCGAATTGATAATTTGTTTGATCAGTTACAGGGTGCCAAGTGTTTTTCAAAGATCGACTTGAGGTCGGGTTACCATAAAGTCAGAGTTAGAGAAGAAGATGTACCCAAGACAACTTTCTGAACATGGTATGACCATTATGAATTTTTAGTTATGTCATTTGGACTAACAAATGCACCAGTTGTGTTCATGGATTTGATGAATAGGGTGTTTAAGCCATTTCTATACGTGTTCATCACGGTATTTATAGATAACATCCTGATTTATTCAAGATCACCATAGGACCATGCTAATCACTTATGGCAGGTGTTATAGATTCTTCGTGAGCATAAGTTGTATGCAAAGCTCTCTAAGTGTGAGTTTTGGTTAAAATTCGTTGCATTCTTGGGTCACATTGTGTCAGATGAAGGGATACAGGTTGATACACAGAAGATTGAAGTGGTGAAAACTTGGCCAAGACCTACGACACCTACAGAGATTCGTAGTTTTCTTGGACTGGCAGGTTATTACCAAAGATTTGTGGAAGGTTTTTCCTCCATTGCTGTATCGTTAACAAAGCTTACACATAAGGCAATTAAATTTCAGTGGAATGATGTGTGTGAGAAAAGCTTCCAAGAGTTGAAAGATAAATTAACCTCCACACCAGTTTTAGTACTTTCCGAAGGCAGCGAAGGTTATGCAGTGTATTGTGATACTTCCGGGGTTGGCCTCGAATGTGTATTGATGCAGCATGGAAATGTCATAGCATATGCCTCACGACAGTTGCGGCCACATGAGAAGAATTATCCCACACATGATCTTGAATTAGCAGCGGTGGTTTTTGCTTTAAAGATATGGCGTCATTATTTGTATGGAGTTCATGTTGATATCTATACTGATCACAAAAGTTTGCAATATATCTTTAAGCAGAAGGAACTCAATTTGAGGCAACGAAGGTGGTTAGAGCTCTTAAAAGACTAGGATATTGATATTCTCTATCATCCAGGCAAAGCAAATGTGGTAGCTGATGCATTGAGCCATAAGGCAATGGGGGGCACTAGTGGTCAATTGACAGAAAAGCAGGATTTAGTCAAAGATGTACATCAATTAGCCAGTTTGGGGGTTCGTCTTCTTGAATCCTCAGATGATGGAGTTATTGTGCAAAATGCAGCGGAGTCCTCCTTAATAGCTTAAGTAAAAGAGAAGCAGTTTGCGGATTTTATGTTATTGCAGCTGAAAGAGAATGTACAACAGGGTCTGACTGCGACCTTCGATCTTACACAAGAAGGGGTACTTCAATGTCAAGGAAGATTATGTGTACCGGATGTAGATGAGCTGAGAAAATGAATTATGACAGAGGCGCATCACTCGCGCTATTCTATTCATCCAGGTGCTACTAAAATGTTCCATGATTTAAAAGAAGTGTATTGGTGGTGACATATGAAGAAGAACATTGCAGAATTTATCGCTCAATGCCCAAATTGTCAACAAGTGAAAGTAGAGCATCACAAACCAGGAGGTTACATGCAATGTATCAATCTTCCAGTCTGGAAATAGGATATGATTAATATGGACTTCATCACAAGTTTGCCTCGTACATTGCAGAAATTTGATTCTATATGGGTCATAGTTGACAGGCTGACCAAGTCCGCGCATTTCCTACCAGTCAGAACCACCTATACAACTGAGGCTTATGCAAGATTGTATGTTAAAGAAATAGTGCGGTTACATGGGATTTCGATATCCATTATATCAGACAGGGGAGCTCAGTTTACTGCGCATTTTTGGAGATCTTTTCAAAACAGCTTGGGTACACAAGTGAACTTGAGTACGGCTTTCCATCCTCAGACAGATGGACAAGCAGAATGTACTATTCAAACACTTGAAGATATGCTACGAGCTTGCACGTTAGATTTTCAAGGCAGTTGGGATGACCATTTGCCTCTTATTGAATTTGCCTACAACAATAGCTATCATTCAAGTATCAAGATGGCACCTTATGAAGCTTTGTACGGAAGGAAATGTCGATCACCAATTGGATGGTTTGAAGCGGGTGAAACTGCTTTACTTGGGCCAGATCTTGTTCACCAAGCCATGGAGAAAGTTAAAGTGATCCAACAGCGGTTACAAACAGCCCAAAGTCGACACAAGTCATAAGTTGATGTTAGAAGAAGAGGGCTTGAATTCGCCATAGGTGATTGGGTATTTTTGATGGTGTCACCAATGAAAGGGGTAATGCGGTTCGGAAAGAAAGGAAAATTGAGTCCACGTTATATAGGCCCATATGAAGTTATTAGAAGATTTGGGCAAGTTGCGTATGAGTTGGTACTACCCCAAGAACTCTCCTCAGTCCATCCAGTGTTTCATGTTTCGATGCTTCGAAAGTGCATAGGAGATCCATCTCGTATTGTTCCCATTGAGGATGTCCAAGTTACGGAGGATCTTACTTATGAAGAGGTACCCATTTCTATTCTAGATCGACAAGTAAAGAGGTTGAGGAATAAAGACATAGCTTCCGTAAAAGTCCTTTGGAGAAATCAACAAGTAGAGGAGATCACATGGGAAGCTGAAGAAATGATGAAATCCAAGTACCCCCATCTATTTCAAATGGACAAAAAAGTTCAAAGTGTGGAAGTGGAGCAATAAAAAGTAAGTATCCATGAGCCTTAAGTGTTTATGTATATATATGCTAATATAGAGATGCATTTGTTGTAATTAAAGCGATATTATTAACATTCGAGGATGAATGTTTCTAAGGGGGGAAGAATGTAACACCCCGTACCTTCCCAACCCTACTTGACGACGTTGAACAATGTTTACTTAGGTGTCGAGAGCCATAAGTATGTATTTTGTAATGTTATTGATGAGATGATTGATATTGGGCCCAGTACATGTGATTAGACCTTCGTAGGAGGTGTCTTGTGACTTTGTGGAGCATTTGGAGGGTTAAAAATCAGGCTTGGAGGACCTCCAAACAAAGGATATTAAAGTTAAGAAGTAAGTTAAAGAATAGAACTTGAAGTATCTAACCAAATCCGCAAAGAAAAGTCGAAGAACAAAAATTTTCAAAAAAAAAATAGGCCAGGCGCGCCAGAGGGCATGCCAGGCCACTTTTTGCCCAAAATTTTTGGGTACAGGAAGCAAGGTGGTGCGCCCAGGTGTGTGCTAGGCTGCTTGTGCACACCTCTCAAATGTTGGAAATTTTTCTAAGTCCCAAGGGTGCCCGGGGACGTACCGGGCAGCTTTTTACCACATTCCTTCTCCAACCATGAGCCTATACATGGGATAATTGAAGTATTATATTGGAATTCCATTTTGATAAGATTATTCGTGGACGAATTTGGCATCCAAATGACGTTTTTACCCTTTCGGTCAAAATAAGCCATGCGTGGCTAGACTCACTTATTTTTGGGATTGAGGCTACGAATATAAATCGCGTGAGTGGGAATATTGTCGTAACACGTATGAAATGATTTAAACATGAGAAATTATTGATTTTATTGGATTAAGTGAATTGGGCTCAATAAAGGCCCAAAATAAGGCAAAAGACATGGGTCAAATGGGTCAAATGACCCATTCTTCCATTGACTAAGCCAAACATAGCATTTAATGCTAAAGAATGGCTAAGTATGACTTGAGGGCTTATATAATGGGCCAAAAATCAGATTTTTATCACACAAAACTCTCATACCAAATCTAGAAATTTCCACAAGCCTTTTCACTCAACTTCAAACCCTAAGGCACTTCTTTGGACAAGATCATCACTTTGAAAGTTTGGGTAAGTGTTTATTATTGTGATTTAGTATATTATATGCATGATAGATGGAGTAGAGCATGCTGGGTATGTTGGCAAGTGTTGAATAGTGAACTTTTGCTTCTTGCTAAAGATGTGCCATTTTTGTTATTTAAACTTAAGAAAGGACTTGAGGTTTGAATAAAAGTGAATGGTATGGATGAGACATCAACATGTATGGTGTGATTATGATCCTAAATTTGTTAATTTTCTATAAGGGTAAATTATGGGATTTTGGCCGATATGTTGTGTGAGGTGTATTGAGGTGACTTGGTGGAATCATTGTGATGTCGTGGTGATTGAGAAGTGTAAAGTATGAACTTGGTATGACATGCTAGTGGTTTATGATATTTTAGTCAATGTTGGGCATGTTGTGGTATTGTTGGTATGTAAAGGGTGAAATGACGTTATACGGCAATCATATAGCTCATTGTCGTCTTGTACACTTGTATGGTAACTAGTTGTTAATGTAAGCTACGGTATGTATTTGTATTGTAGAGTAAGATGTAAGGAAGGAGCTAGACCATTGTATTCGTATCTAGGCTTGTATATTCATACTCGAAAGTGAAGGTATGTAAGGTTACTCTTTCCATATCCTTCTGCAGCACATAGTATCACATCGTCATTATACTTGTTCCATTCTGAAATGTTCAAAGGTATTCCATTTCCGGTTATTAATCATTGTTACTCACATGTTCCTTATTCATTGATCAATTGTGATTCACATGAATCATGCTCATTGGTTAATGTTCCAATAATGTTCCAACGTTCCCATAACATTGTAACCACTAATGTACCAATCTCATAACAAAAGAATTGAAGTAATGAACACTTGTTGAGTACGGGTGGCAACTCGAAGGGGCGTAAGCCTAGCTAGAGGGGATCCCGAATGGATATTGAGTACGGGTGGCAACTCGAAGGGGCGAAAGCCTAGCTAGGGGCGATCCCGAAAGTTCATTGGGAACGGGTGGCAACTCAAAGGGGTGAAAGCCTAGCTAGAGGCAATCCCGATTATTATGTTATTTCCCACTGATCAGTTGGGCCCGGGCATTACATGATTGATGTTTATATGATTGATGATGAAGTAAAGTAAAGTGAAATAAAGCAAAGAAAGCAATGTACATGATCCCACACGTATACATTATGATAGTTTATCCTTATGACGCATTCACTTGTACTTGATTCTATTTAAGTTCTCATATGTCATACAGTTATTTATGGCCTTGCATACTCAGTACATTCGTCGTACTGACGTCCCTTGTGGGACTTACCTTACTTGCTGCAGGCACAGGTACTAGTAGACCTCCACAGTAGGTTGCTGATCACTTGCCGACTTTTGGTGAGCTCAAGTTGGTTCGGGGCTTTCCGAGTCTCATTTGTACATTTGTTTTGGTATTGTATCACAGTTGTATATAGCGGGGAGCTGTCCCAACTTTAGGATGGTTATGTATTTCATCTTTTAGAGGCTTTGTAGATGGATGTGGTGATATGAATGTAAGGGATGTATGTCCACCTTGACTTGGTGTGACTTGATGGCCCTAACGGCCAAGTTTTGTATATGTATATATTACATGTTTCCACGATTTCCAATATTAACACCTTGTCTCTCTACGTGATAGTGATATCCCTTGAATAAATTGCATATGAGTGGTCATGGACAAAGATTGGTTCTCTCGGGCCTTATCGGCTTTGGGTGCCAGTCCGCCTCGTTGGAACTCGGGGCGTGACAAAGATGAGGCTTTTCCTATGAATATCTTGTAGCCTCTCGAAGATAGGATACGGATGTCTCTGTATCGATCCGTGGGACTCTAATAAACACTGCCTCTTATACTAGCAATACATGTGAACCTAGGCTCTGATACCAAGCTATTACAACCCAATTTCTCATGTCATCATGGTACCTACTTTAACCCACCAGTAGGTAAACCACACCATAGACCGAAATGATAAGTAATGGGCTAACAGGCGGAAGATAAAAGGGAACAAGAATGGAATCAATAATAACAATAACATAAGCGGAAGCAGAGAAGATATACATACATAATAAACTGTATAAAAGAGGGAAGAGGGCAAACTATACAAAATGAATCCCTCCCAAGACCTGGTAAGGCTGGTACAGGAGCCACTATAACCAAAAATAAGAGTACTAGACAATATCCAAAATATACATATATACACAGTATTCTAAAAAATACAAAAGACTGTAACTGAAACAGATGGAGGAGGATCAGCTTTAGACTCTAGAAAGCTCAACCCATCTCTGGATTGGTAGCAAGGCCTGAGGGCGTAAGCGACGATGGTTCGTACTCAGATCTGCATTAGGAAAAAGATGCAGAAGTGCATTATGAGTACCAAAGCAACAGATACTTAGTAGGCATCATCAGCCGACTAAGCTCAAATATAGTAAAAGCGTAAATAAAATGCTATAGTGTAAGCTAAGTCAATAGTAAAGGGCAGAAATATAAATAACAACCATGATAGGCAAAATCTATAAAGGAAATAAGTTACTCAAAAGTAAAAGCAAAGGACTAACTAAACCTAATTGGGCCCCCATAAGCCCAGAAGGCACACACAAGAAGGTAATTAACCCTACCGAGCCCTCATAAGCCCGGTGGGTGCAAATATAAGGAAAACTAAGGTAAGAAGCATAAATAACCTTTAACCATACTAGTCTCAATAAGTTTCCAATCCCAGAAACATAATGAAAGTATATATTTGTACCGGGCTTGAACCGAAACCAGTGGATAATAACAAGAGGCCAGACACCGGGCTCGAATCAAAAATAGTGGATAATAACAAGAGACTAAATGATCCATATACAACATAACCTAGTACAACTTTTAGAACACCCAGTAACAACCATAATCAACACCAAAACATCCCAACCATAGTCATAGACTGTTGTCGAACTCAAATCGAAACTCATAAGTAGCCAACCGTAACCATAACCAATAATTTCATAAGGAGTAAACCATAATCGTAAACCAATGCCAGTCTTATTCCAAAACCCATTATAATAATAGCAGTAGAGAATACACCAAACTTGAACTAGAATTGAATTGTATATATATATATATATATATATATATATATATATATATATATATATATATATATATATATATAAGCATAACTAGCTAGCAAAAATCCAACGGTTTCAAGCCTATCTCCAATCCGTATAATCATATAGATCAATCTCGGGTGGTTAAACCCACTAAGGCAAGATGACTCCCAATTACTAGGTCAAGGAGGTGCGGTCTAGGGTAAAACTGGCCGTCGGACCGGTATGTACTGATACCATTTTGATACCGCTACTGGTTAGTACCGATCAGGAAGAAATCAGTTCGGAACGGTATGCCATGTACCAAAACCCAGAATGCAATGGAACCGTGTTTTCATACTGGGAAACCGTTACCGGTTTATACTGGTTCATACTGATTCTGACCCGGTCTGGTCTAGTTTGATCCAATCAAATTTGAATTTTTTTTAAAAAAATCTGTAACGACTACTAGCCATTAGGGACCATTACCAATGGCTAGTGGGACCCCCAATGGCTAGTTTTCCCCTAGGTACCCTGAACCCCCTCCCCCCTCTCCCGCACACCCCAGCTTCCCCAACAACCCCATTCCTTTCAAAAACCTTAAAAATCTCCCCCCCCCCCCCCCCATTTCAAATTTTTATTTATAATTTTAAACTCTCATTCTCTCTGAATTTTCAACTCTCTATACCTATAAATTCTATAATTATTGTTATTATTTTGCAATTGAAGTATAATTTGATGAATTTTGGAGGAGCAATCTTTTTCAAGTTTCAAGTTTCGATTATAATCGTCTGCTTTTACGGCAGATATTTGGTACATTCGTTCCGCTCTCTAGTCTTTTAATTTATTTTTTGTGTTTATTAATTGTGATTTGTTGTTTTAATTTGCTACTTTCATATTTTATTTCATTATATTATGGATTCCTCTCAAAAAAAATTCGGTAAAAAAAGTATTGCACAAAAAGCAAAATGTTTAATGAAATTTGGTGGTAAAAAAATTAAAGGTTCTTCTTCTAGTTCTCCTCACTTGCCTCAAGTTAGATTTAATATGGATGATTTTACGCATGTTAATGAAACAAATTTTGCCCATCCCGCTATCATAGAAATTAATACCAATACTCCTATTCCCCATGAAGCTTTAGAGATATTGCATAATGATTTTGAAGATGAATTAGATGAAGAAGTAGAATTACATGTGGATGATGGTTTAGATGATACACCGACTAGTCCCGCTCCCGCCCCCGCTAGTGTCGAAGCTCCAACTTAGGATAATCCTCAGGCTGGAGCTAGTCGTCCCCCTATTCCTCTGGTTAGGGGTAAGAGCATGACACAGCGTACTTTAAAATCAGATGTGTGGAAATTTTACTATTTGAATGATGAAAAAAATGTTACTACGTGGAGTATTTGTAAGCAAACTTGAAAATATGTATCTGGCGGGTCTGAAGGTTCAATTAGGGTTAAAAACCCATTTGATTAAGAAACATCCAAGCAAATGGAATGTATATATAGCTTCTCATCAAATAGCCAGTTCTGGCAATGGACCCTCTATTGTCAGGTCAAACATGGTTCAAAGTGAAATAAACCCTTCAAACTCTGCTGGTCCAGTTACACAACGACCCTATAATAAGGATCTTGATCGTGAAAATTTTGCTAAAATGATTGATGTTTGTGATTTGCCTTTTAATTTTGGAGAACGTGAAGGTTTTATAAATTTTGGAGAACGTGAAGGTTTTATAACATATATTCGGGATACATATAATTCCAGTTTTGAAGGTTTTTCAAGAAGTATGGTAAAAAGAGATATTTTTAAATTTCAAGAAAAACATATGCAATATCTTCGTAGCTATATTTACATGATGGATTGTAGGTTTGCTATTACAACTGATATGGGTCGTAGTCCTAACGGTAACAATTATTTAACTATTACTACATATTGGGTTGATTATAATTGGAATTTACAAAAAAGAATTATTGCTTATAAAATTTGTGAACATAAAAAAACCTGTGTTTATATAGCTTCTACTGTAGGTAATATTTTAGAATATTATTGTCTTTCTGATAAAGTGATTAGCATTACTTTAGATAATGCTTATACTAATTTAAATCCTATGTCTTATTTAGAAACTAGAATTTGTCCAATTAGTAAGTATGCTTTTCATGTTAAATGTGTTGCACATATATTAAATTTAGTTTTGAAGGATGATATTCAATTATTTGATAATACTTGTGATAAAGTTGAAAATGTTGTGTTTTGGATTTTTCATATGCATAATAGTAGTATAATTAGACAATATAAAGAATTTTATCGTGGGTGTGATCTTCCGTACATAAAAATTTCAAAGCAAGTTAAAACTAGATGGAATTCTTTTTATGAAATAATTGAAATTGCTTATAAATATAGACAGTCTATTACTATAAATTTTAATTCTCATAACGCTTATCCTAGTCATCAACTCAATGAAAATGATTGGAATCAAATAGAAGCACTTAAAAAAAATTTGAAATCATTTTATGATGCTACAAAAGTTTTTTCTGGAACGTATTATCCCACTATTTGTGAAATTTTAATACATGTATGGTCTATTTCATTCCTTTTTGCTGAATATAAAGATAATGTATTTTCTAAGGATGCTACTGTAGCTATGGTTGAAAAATTTTAAAAATATTTTTTCTCTATCCCCCAAATTTATTTAATTGCAATTCTTTTTAACCCGAAATATAAAGAACATGGTGCAAAAGCTTTGGTTAGAGGCATTTATCAAAATTTAAATATTCAACTACATAAAAGTCCGAATTTGATAACATGTTAAAACAACATTAAAACTTGTGCTAAGGAATTGTATGACAAATATTGCACCTTCGATAATGTTGAAGTTCCTCAAACTTCTATGTCTCGACTAGATGCCCATGGTAGATCAAAATCAACACCTAATCTTGATTCTTCTCATAAATGTGAATTTGTTAAATATCGTAAACAGGATTCTGATAATATTACGAATCAAGAAGGCGTACTGCAGCTATTGAATTGGTGGAGGGCTCGTGGTCATCAATATCCAAAACTTAGCAAGATGATGAAGGACGTGCTAGATATTCAAGGATTATCCGTAGCTTCAGAGCAAGCTTTCAGTGGGGCAAGATTTCAAATTGGCGATCATAGATATTCATTAGTAGAAGACAGTTTGGAGGTATCGGTGACTTTTAAAGATTGGATCAACGCCGAGCGAAGAAATAAAGGAGTTTCAAAGTTAACTAAATTACAAGAAGATTACTTAGATGCAGTCATTGGATGTAATAGTGATGATGACATTGAAATTGAAGATCGTCAACAAATTTTACTAAGACCGGAGCTTAATGCTCAAAATTTACAAGAGTTAGAAAAAAACTTAATAGGACTATACAACTATTAGTTTACATTCGAGGCTTAGTTGAAATAAAACTCTTCCTAGAAGGTGGCTGCATAAATTAGGCGCTCTACTAATAGTTGTAAATTGTAATACAAATTTGAAATTTTGAATAATTGGGTTGGTTTTTAATTTTATCATTGTTTATACTTTTACTTAATGCATTTCTTTTTTTTTTAGTTTGAGTTTTTAAATTACTAACTTATAAAGTTAAAAAAATTAAACTTACAAACTTATAACTTATAAATTGAAAAATTTAGAAAAAACAAAAAAGTTTAACAAACTAATAAACTTCAAATATAACTTCAAAAAATATAAACTTAAAAACTTATAACTTACAAATTAAAAAACTTAGAAAAAAAAACTTTAACAAAGTTATATACTATATATACTTCAAAATTCAAATATATAAACTTATAAATTGAAAAGCTTAGAAAAATAAAAAACCTTTAATAAACTTAACTCAAAATATTTAAAAACTATATTTAAACATAAACTACATAATTCAAAATCTAATATTTCTTCTTTAACTAAAAAGTAAAAACAAATTTATTTTTTCAAAATATAAAAACTATTTTTTTTATTAAAAAAATTAAATCGCCCGTACCGGTTAACACGGTCCGGTCCGTACCGGTAGTATACCGGCTAATAACGAAATAGAATGGAACCAAGGTTTCATCTCAGTGATTTTGGTCTGGTAAACCCGATACCGATTCCCATCCCGGTACAGTTCATACCGATCAGGTCTGGTACCGGTTCGTTCCAGTCTGGCCATTCCATTCCGTCAGAATGTCCAGTCTTAGTCCAGGGTCAGTTACTACCCTACCCGGGGAAAAGAAGCTAAACAAGCCCGCAATCAAGTTTAAGTCAACCCCAACCCAAGGTAATAGCCTAAGGTAGCGGACCTGAGTCTGACTAAGCCTAAAGGAGCTTCATTGCAACATTCTATCTAAAAAGGGGTTGTGGGGCCCACTACACGGCCACGATAATCCAACCTAAGGCAGAACCTATCCGAATATAGTCTAAGGCTTCCCAGTCCCATCCCAAGGTACTATAAGCACTAATCCTAGTCCTAAAGGATGATAATACACTTATCTAAGGGAGAACGGGTCCAACTTCTACTGAAAATGGGCCCTAACTGACTAAAATAAGGCTAAAACAATAACTAGGCCAAAACTACTCACCTAAAACTAGAACAATAATACACTAATACTATAATTAAGCTCAATCTAAAAGAAGGATAAGCCTAGCCTATCTGAACGCCGTCGAACGCTCGTCGAGTCCTCTACACCAGAGTTTTCCCCTTTCGAGAGGCCTCCGAGAGTTACCATGCTATCAAAACAACAATCTATGTATCAATAAGAGAAAATCAATACCCATATTACGTATAAACGCTCTGGATCAGAAATTAGACTAAAAACACCCACGTGGGGATCGCTTGCGGAATCGCAAAATTAAAACTGTCACAGCGTCTACTCAGTCCAAGGATCATTTGCCACATAAATTTAGCTAAATATGAGCTCAAACAACCTGAAAATCAGTCCCAACACCATCAAAAATTTAAGAAATAAACCGGAGAGTTAAACTAGAAATTAAGAAAAACTTACGGAGATAACGATGATAAAAAGCTCAAGAATCTGCCCCAAGCTAATCCCAGCTTCAAACACTCAATCCCTTAAAATTTTTAAGCTTAATATGGTCTATAATGGAGTTATTACACTTAGTGAATAAGCCGGAAAAGAGATGAAAGAGTTATTTATAACATACCAGCGATGGCCGCGTTAGCGGCTAAATGACCGCTAAAGCTGTCATCGCTAAAGCCCAACGGTCGCTAAAGTGACCGAGCTTCAGCTATCTAGCTCTAATAAAGAGGTCCAGATTCACTTAAGCAGCTTCCGCTAAAGCGGTCTCTTGGGCGCTAAAGCGGCTACACCAGATAACTTGGCATTAGTTAATTTCAGCAAGTCCCAACGGACTCCGATCGGGTGCTCGAAATTGTTTCAAAATCCCGTTATCACAGATGAATTATGTTACCCTACCAAATTCGACATTCTGTAATGAACGACGCCATCAAAATTTCAATTCAGAGTCATTTTGATAAAAAGTGTCTCGCACTCCAAGGGGTCGTTTTAGCCAAATTCCACCCAATAGCCCAAAATAAGTCTGAAAGCCTCGGGGCTCGGACCAAAGGTCCCCTTCGACTAAAATCAAAATTCCAGAGCTAATGAGACTGTCAGAAATGGCATTCGAGACCGTTTACCTCAGGTTTTGGCCCAAGACTCATTCCTTAATTTTAAAAGCTCTAAAATAGGAAAATTGCTCTAAAAACCAAATGAACTGCCCGGTAACTGAACTGTCAGTCCCAGTAAGTCATAAATGACTTGGGATAGTTATAGGAAATCTCTAAATACAAAAAAAATAAAATAAAAAATAGAGAAAATAAACTGGAGGGTTATTACAACAATCTATCTACTTCTCAAGAGAGGGGTTGATAATAAATATTATTATTTTAGTTATCTCAAAAAGTGGAAGATTTATTTTGGTTAAAATTTGGTTGATTACCAACGATTCTTTTTCAATCATGTGACTTTAAATTCATATGGTTGTTGGTCAATAACTCCTTGTCTTTAATTCCTTAATTGCCTTTAAGGCATTTTATCTTGTGAATGATGGCAACAGTTTTCTTGAATTTTACTTACTATAACTTGGTTCTTCTTTTACACTCGTTGAGTAGTGAAAAACAGTGAACTACTTTTCTTCATCGTTCTCTTTTTATTTTGCTAGGTTTGATATAATATTTAAGCTTTGTTGTTCCTGCTCCTAGTTTATACTAAAAGAGCTTGTTGAATCTTGGGGGGTACACCTTACTGGTGAAATATCCTTAAGGAGTCACTCACGCCTCAAGCTTTCGAGATATCCTATTGTTTCCGTGATTGTGGAATAAAATCTCCAACAATCTTAAGGATATTTACATTTTGTTGTCATGGATCACAGAAAGCTCAACTTTGTTTTGCAGAAAAAAGTTCTAATTTTGATCTTAATGATATTGATATTTTGTGGTGTATCAAAGATTGACGTGCTTGGGTGGACATGTGATGATTGCTTTGACTGCAGTCTTGGCTATTCAGTAAAACTTTTGGTATTGGTGATTTCATTCTTGTTATATTTTCAACAATATTTGTCTTCGTCAAATTACTCAACCTTTGAAATTATGCTTTTAAGGTATGTAATTATACTATCATCTCTACTCTTTTTTATGAAAATAAACATGGTTACAAGTTTGAACTCTTTAATAAAACTTTCATAAAAAGAGTTGGAAAAATTGACAATTCTGCTAAGTCAAAAATTAATTTGAGTAAAGCAGATGATATTGTTGTCGCGGTCATTTCTCAAATGAATGTTGTGGCCTATGTGAGTGACTGTGTGATAGATTCTGGTGCTACTAGGCATATTTGTGCCAATAAAAATAATTTTGTGTCTTACACCCAAGTCAATAGAGTGGAAGAACTTGTATATTTTGGTGATTCAAAAACCATTAAAGTCCTTGAAAAAGGAAAAGTTCTTCTCAAACTCACATCTCAAAAAACTTTGGCTTTAACTGAAGTGTTACATGTTCCTAACGAGCCAATTTGATCTCTGTGGGTTTATTAAGAAAAGTTGGAGTGACAATTTTATTTGAGTCTAATAAAGTTGTTTTAATAAAAAAAAAAATATTTTTATGGGCAAAGATTATTGTAGCCATGGTTTATTTGTACTAAATGTTATGAATGAAAATACTAGTACTTCTGCTTATTTGACTGATACTTTTGATTTATGGCATGCTAGTCTTGAACATGTTAGTTTATCTTATATTAAGAAAATGTATTCTCAAGGTCTACTTGTTAAGGTTAATTTTTCTAGCATTGATAAGTGTGAAATTTGTGCTGATGCTAAATAGTTTAAAAAGTCTCATGCTTCTGTTTTTAGAGAATCTAACTTACTGGATTTAGTGCATACTAATTTGGGAGACTAGAAATAAACCATGACTAGAGGTGGTAAAATATATTATATCACATTTATCGATGATTTTTCTAGATATATGAAAGTATATTTGTTGATAAATAAAGATAAAGATTTTGATATGTTTTTGTTACATAAATCAGAAGTAGAAAATCAATTGAATAGGAAGATCAAAAGAATAAAATCTGATTGAGGTGGCGAATATATTTTGTTGAATGATTTTTGTGAAAAAGAAGGAATTATTCATGAAGTTACTTCTCCATACTCACCCGAATCAAATGGAGTAGTTGAAAGAAAAAATAGGACTTTAAAAGAAATGATGAAGTGTACGCTTGTCAGTTCATGTGCATTTGATAATCTTTGGGGTGAAGCTATTTTGTCTGCTTGTCATTTACAAAATAGAATTCCTTACATGAAAATTGGAAAAAAAAACCTTATGAATTGTGGAAAGGTTATGTTGCCAAGGTGGGGGTGCCTTACCAAGGTTATGTTGCCTGACCCTAAGAAAAGAAAATTTGGGTCCAAGACTTCTAATTGTATGTTTATTGGTTATGCTAACAATAGTGTTGCATATAGATTTCTTGTGCTCAATAGTGATGTGCTTGAATACAACACTATAGTTGAAACAAAAAGTGTTAAATTTTTTGAGAATATTTTTCCTTTAAAATGTGATAATATTTCTCATGCTCGTATTTTTGAAAAAAAAAGTATTTCTAGTTTTCAAAATGTTTCTGAAAGTGAGAAATTGAGGAGAAGTAAGAGGCCAAGGATAGAAAAAATTTGATAATAATTTTTATGCTTATAATGTTGATAATGATCCTTTAACTTTTACTGAAGCAATTTCTTCTCCTATTGCACCTTACTGAAAAGAAGCTGTTAAATCTTAAATAAATTTCATTTTATAAAATAATACTTGGAAATTAGTTGATTTACCTCCGAAAACTAAACCCACTAGTTGTAAATGAATTTTCAGAAAGAAATATTATTCTGATGGTTCTATTGATAAATATAAAGCTAGACTTGTTGCTAAATGTTTTACTCAAAAGTAAAATGTTGATTAGTTTGATACTTATGCTCCAGAGACAAGAATTTTCTTTACTCGTATTTTATTTGCTTTGGCATCCATTCAGAAATTATTTATTCACCAAATGGATGTTAAAACTGCATTTTTAAATGGTGGTTTAGAGGAGAAAATTTAGATGGAGTAACCTGAACATTGTGTAGCAGCAGGTCAAGAAAATAAAGTTTGTAAATTGATTAAACCTTCATATGATCTGAAACAAGCACCTAAACAATGGAATGAGAAATTTGATCAAGTTTTGTTAAGCAATGATTTTACATTTGTTGAAGTAGATAAATATATTTATACAAAGCTTGTTTATGGTCATTCTGTTATTATATGCCTTTATGTGGATGACATGCTTATTTTTGGTTCTAATCTTGATGTGATACATGAGACCAAAACTTTTTTGTCTTCTAATTTTGACATAAAAGACATGGAAGAAGCAAGTGTTATTTTGGACATGAAAATAATTAGCAATCATGATGATTTGATTCTAACTCAAGGACATTATGTAGAAAAAAATCTTAAAAAGTTCAAAAATTTTGATGTAGTACCTGTGAACACTCCTTTTGATGTTAATTGTCATTTGAAAAAGAATCATGGAGAAGCTATTTCTCAAAATAGATATGCTCAAATAATTGGTAGTCTAATGCATTTAATGAATTTTGTAAAACCTAATATAAATTATGTGGTGTGTAGATTGAGTAGATATACTCATAATCCTAATAATGATTATTGCAATGCATTGATAAGATTTTTGAAATATTTGAGAGGTACCATTAATTATGGTATTAAATATAGTAGATTTTTTGTTGTACTTGAAGAATCCAGTGATGCTAGCTAGATCTCTGATTCAAATGAGACAAAATCTACTAATGGTTATGTGTTTACCCTTGGTGGGAGCGTCATAACATGAAAATTAGCCAAACAGACCATAATTGCTAGATCAACTATGGAATCTGAATTTGTTGCATTAGAGTTGGTTGTTAAAGAGGCTGAGTGGTTGAGAAACTTCTTAGCGAGTATTCCAATTGAAATAAAACCAACACCTTCTGTATCAATACATAGTGATCGCCAAACAGCGAAAGCTGTAGGGAAAAATAAATTCCTTAATGGTAAAAATAGACATATATTTCTGAGACATAACGTGATAAAGTATATGCTAAGAGATGGAATAATTTTCATAGATTATGTGAAGTCAAATGAATTTGACAGATCCTCTGACTAAACCTTTGTAAAGGAGATTAATATCTGAAACATCGATGGAAATGGAACTTATATCAATTTGAGAAGGTTAACAATGATGGTAACCCAACCAATATGATTGGAGATCCCATGAAATAGGTTCATATGAGTAATAACAAGCCATTAGTTGATCAAAATGTGCACTATAAAATATGTCCCTTCCAACGGTATGTGAACATAGTGTAGATTAAAACTACAAGGCAAAGTGAGGTTGATTAAAATTCTTAATTTTATCCATATCCTTTATAGGTGGTGTATTGCTCTGTAAAATACACTTGATGAATAGACCTATATGAGTGTGGAATGGGGCCGCTCCCATAAAATTGTGACGAATTTCTAGAGCACTCATGAATAGTAGGCACACACATGGACTATTAGAGCAAAATCGCGATGAACAACAAAGTGTGTGGAGGCATAATGTGATAGATAAGAGGTTGAACTTACAAAAGAATTATTTATTCATAGAAGTTCTAAACTTCACCAATCGTTCTGTAAGTTTAATCTTATTTTATATAGATCTGGTTCATAGTTCAAGAGACACCAGTTTGACGCATTATTCTCATTGTAAAAATCCAGCAAATTTCTTATTTTTAAATATTCTTTTTGAGATATGTGGAGGATTGATAATAAATATTATTATTTTAGTTATCTCAAAAGGTGGAAGATTTATTTTGGTCAAAATTTGATTGATTGCCAACAACTATTTTTCATCCTAATCATGTGCCTTTAAATTCATTTGGTTGTTGGCCAATAACTCCTTGTCTTCAATTCCTTAATTGCCTTTAAGGCATTTT
Organism: Capsicum rhomboideum; assembly: GCA_031232105.1. Lineage (NCBI taxonomy): Eukaryota > Viridiplantae > Streptophyta > Magnoliopsida > Solanales > Solanaceae > Capsicum > Capsicum rhomboideum. Next base: position 152,534,538 of record CP124714.1, on the reverse strand, counting down.
ATCTTGTGAACATCGACATCAGTTTTATTGAATTTTATTATCACGACCCAAATTACCAGATCGTGAGGGCACCAACTCTAATCCACCTAGATAGGAGAACCCCTTACCACCCAGCCAATATACCTACGAAAGTCATTAATAATCGGCTATGACCAGCTTTTATTACAACAATTTTAAAGAAAAGAAAATATGGAAAATGGAAACTACCCTAGGACCTAGTCTAAACAGGTACAAAAGCTGCTAAGGAATGGAAAGTAGACAAGACACAACTTCTACAGTGAGTAAGAGAAGTGGGAGCTGCTGAGGAGTCACTACCGCAACAGTCAAGAAACCAATACTGATTCCTGCAAAAGACTATACCCCGAAAAAGGGTATAGCAAGAGTAGCATCAATACAAACACCACGTACTGGTAAGCCTCATCGATTGACCCGAATTGGATTACACAAATATAACATAATTATTCAAAAAAAAAACACGCATTCTTTTACTCACATTTCTGAACCCTTAGGACTATCCCATTCTCATTACTAAACTCTAGTCATGAACTCCGAAGTGAAACACCTCCCCTTACGACTCTACCACCCCAAATCACTAAGCCTGACCTCACATCAGAGATTACCCAAACTTCGAAAGACAACTACGACAAGGGTAAACCTAGGCCTGTATCCTTAAATTTAGTAAGTCGCATAGCATGCCTGGAGAAAACCCGTCCGGACATGTAACTTGTCCTTCTGGCCTCGAATACTAGATTGGAGTTAATCCTTAACCCGTACCCGTCTTCTCCCTATCCTGCTAGCATAGGATTTCTTACCCCACCTCCTTGGCCATTCCACTATCCATTGCAATTTAACGAGTCAAGACAAATAAAAAGTCAGAATTATGCTATAGACCGACCACCCTTAACTAAATTACGGTACAACAAGTTAATCCAGATTCAAAACCAATACACAATTAGCATAATAAGCAATAGAAGGAAATTAGGAAATTATCCCAACAAACCAACACATTAGCACCAAGTCAGCAGGATATCCATGGTACTCCAATACAACATAGAAATCCCTTCCATAAATACCAGTTGAAAGATCATACTTAATTCCAAGATCAATGTCAACATACCATGACTCCATTAATAAGTTTTCCAAAATATATGACAAGTAATCAGACCACACAACGATCCCAAACATATACAACACATAAATATATTTCTCGGTCCACTCATGGAACCGTCAAACTCACCTGACCCTCGTACATACACGCTATGGGTGATGCATCCACCCTCTAGACATGACCTGTAGGGATAAATTTTATCCATGTACTAAACCCCTAACATAAATGTTTGTCAACCTTATTTCAACAATAACCTGTGAGAATATCCCAAATACCAGAACATTCCACATTTTATGAAATAAGATAGGTCAAATCAATAAATAAGTAACATCATTGCATGGACCACACCAACCGGCTACACTAACAAGCAGAAAACATGCACACATAATATAAGTGTGATTAAACTATGATACTATCACCTACACTACCGGTAGGACCCTAATCACAAGAATCAATCCTCGTACTATGGCCCAACAACTACAATAAGGATTACCACCCTAGTTATTAAGAAACTCACCACACCCTACCTAGTACGCCCCTTTTCCTTAAGATTAACTAGCAACTGGAGATTCATTTTTTCTGCTACCCCAAATACTAGTCTATAGTGGGAAATCATCAATTTATATCATACACACAACATAACATGGTATAGGATATATAAACAAACCCTAATCATACGCTACCTAAACTCTAGCCAATTTTATCCATCCCAACTCCATGCCCGAAGGCCTAAAACATGGAATCTCCCATCCAACTATGTTATCATGCTTTCTAACCCGAGTCTATGCTACTCAATTAACTTTAGCTTGCCTGGATGTTAACCAGCTGTAGGAAGGATGAATCAATGCAATTCTAGCCTGAAGTCAAGATCACAGACGCGCTAATCCTCAAAAATCCATGGGTTTGCACCCATCTGCACCTCTTTCTCCTCCTCTCCATGGCTCCAAGACATGGGAGGCATTCCTTAGGGTTTTTTGAGCCTCCCACGTTGTTTATTTCATCCAAAATAGAGAAGAAAAATAAATCTCGCTTAAGTGGGATTCTAGACTGCGTCGCCCCTCTATAGCGGGCTGACGTCAGCCCGACTTAAATGTTTAAGTCCCCGAATTTTAATTACTCATGGTCCCACTTAAGCCTTTAAATAACATTCCAATAATTTTTTAACTAAGCACTAATATAAGGTTTTTCCTAATAACAATGGATTTTGGTCGTTACAACAGATATCAATTTACCCATTGTTCGTCCCCAAATGATCAAAAGAAAGAACAGTCGGAGTCTAAATACTTCTAGGACTTAACACCCTTCCCGCGAGATCGTAATCCACTAATTACCAATACGTGGATCCTAATTCAAAATACTCGATGAATTTTATCGAAACACAATCACCCAAACCTTATTTCACTAATTACACTAATCGAGACCCTGCCACTGGTCAATCTGGGAAAGGTCCTTCGTTCCCACATGAGCACGATACGAACAAGGAATTATTATCCAAAGGCCAAAAATACCAAGAACTAGTCGAACTACGAATATCAGACAGAGTGTTAAAGGATTGAAACTAAAAATCTACAGAGCCCGAGGCGGGAACCCCCGCTATAGTGGCCATTACCCTGCTATAGTGGCCATTACCCCGCTATAGCGGCAATTACCCCACTATAGCAGTCCTATGAAATGGGTTTATTTCCCATTTTTCCTTTTCTAAGTAAAATTACTCCTCCCCTCCCCCGATCACTTTGCTCTCGTTGTCAGAAACAGGTAATACTCGACTCTTTTACTCCTTATTGCTTTGTTACCCGCGTATTGGCATGCCATAGGATAGAATTAATACTGAAATAGAGGGTTAAAGTAAATTTTTGAGTTTTAAATCCTTGGGGCTTGGTAGTGTCAAAATTTGAAGCATGGTTGCTTCTCTTACATTTACAACGCCTCTATTGCGTTCTGAGAGTAAGAAACTTGAAGTTTAAGGCCTAAACGGTCCTAAAATAAAAGAGAATTTGAAGGGTCCTTTTTAGGTTTGAAATGGCGATTTGGGCATGATTTAGGAGTTATCATGCCCGAATATTTGTATAAAGTAGTTCTAGGACATTGCTGGAACACTGATCTGAGTCCAAAATTTAAAAATGGGAAAATTTAAGTCAACGGCGCAATTGTTGCACCCCTTGACTGATGGGCACGATGAAGACCGCTATAGCGGTCTTCGTCGCTATAGCAAAGAAATTTCCGCTATAGCGGCAGACATACCGCTATAACGGGATGCCGCAGGTAGTGGCCTCCCAGTTTAAGACTAGAAATCTTTAATTTTTGTAGCTCAATCCTTACTTGATGCATGATGATTTTTAACGAGTTCCTATTGTAAAATTTGGCAGGTTAACATATACAATGTCCGAAAACCAAGCTAACGCCCCCCCCTACGAAAGATTTCCCTACAAGGCTGTCGTGAATGATTTCAGAAGTAGCGGCAAATAGGGGGTTGCTTCGAGCGAGGATTTAACATGACAAAGGTGGAGAAGAAAGCGTTAGAACTCTACAACCGATTGTAGGAGTTTGAGTGGGGCCCACTGGTGGTAGTTTTCCCTGATAGAGTCGTGACTTGGACAAGGGAGTTTTTTACCATACTCCCTACCATGCTCTGGGATTCCCCCAGCACCACTATCCGTATTCGGGGAGTGGACATCTCCATTAACTCTCACACCATTAATGAGGTGCTCGGGGTACCCCATATATCCAATGCCGGCTACATAACCAAGGCCCAAGAGATGGACATGGTGTGGCTGAAGGACTCTCTGATTTCGGAGGAGTTTAGGGATCGAGTATACTGTCCCTCGACTGAAAGCATCACCGGTACCTATTTTTTAGTCGATGCTAGGAGGTCACTTAACCTGGTGACCCAGAGGATTCATCTATCGAACAATACTACTGAAGTGACCTATCCTCAGGCCTTAGTGGTGGCCTATACTATTAGAGGAGTTCGGCTAAACGTGGGGGAGCAGATTGTGATGGAGTGGAAGGACTTCTATCGGAGCCCTAGGAATGGTCCCTTCCTTCCCGGGCTGGTGTCGGAGTTGTGCAGATGAGCGGGGGTGCTGGAGAAGCCCAATGATGAGATAGCAGAGATGGACATTCCCTTTCTCCCCCTCTTAGTGAGAGCACCCTCGTACCAGAAGATAAAGAAGAGGAGAGCGGATGGGGCAGAGAGTAGAGAAGTGGATGAGGTCCCTAAGGCGGACGAGAATGATGATGATGATACCCCTCCCTCCCAGTCCCAGCTCCCGATCTCTAGTAGTCAGCTGGAGTTAGACTTGGCCGCTGTTAGGAGGTATATGAAGCAGCACCCTTCCATTTCTATAGCCCTATCCATTGACCAAGATATCACAGCGCTCCGCTGAGAGCTCGACGAGGAGAAGCAGAAGAGATGCTCCCGAAATCGGCTGCTTGCCCGCATGTGGAAGACTATAAGGGTAATGTTTGGGTGCGTAGTACCCAAATAGGAGCTCCTCGAGCTGGAGCTAGAGGATTTGAGGGAGTTTCCCTTCCTGAGAGATGCGGAAGGAGACGAACCTTCCCCCGCTGCTCGCGACTGACAAGGCATCCAGTTTGCTTTCGTCCCCCCTCTTATTTTTATGATTATTTGGGTTGCCCCTGTTTTGGGTATGTACTAGACATTGCACCTTTCTTTCTTTTATTTTCCACATATGGATGCTATTTTTATTCCCGCATTAATAAATAATATACCTGCTTATATGGTATTTATGTGGTTTTTATATTAATGCAATGTCCCGCACCCTGAATGTCGAAATAATCAAGCAAACACAAAAGTCAAAAACAGGGGAAAACAGGGCAGGGCTACTGCCCATCCTATGCCGCTATAGCGGTATGCCTTCCGCCATAGCAGTACTGCTATAGCAGAAAAATTCCCGCTATAGTGGCGTTACCGCTATAGCGGTGCTTCACGCCACTGTGGCGGCCCGAACACGGGCTGCCCAGATTTTAAACAAATTTTTCATATGTTTTCTTCCCCAATTCCTTAATACCTGTAATGCAACCCGAAAAATGCTGAGACCTTGTTAATTTCCCCCGAAATGATTTTAAACCGATTACAAATCGACCTTAACTTTGCATTATAACACATAAAGTTTCATGAAATCATGAATACACGAGATAATCCTTTTTAAACTAACCCCGCTATTGCGAATTCCAAACCTTGTCTTTCATATCATGAAATTTAACCTTGTCAACAACGAACAACCATGCAAATTCCATGAGTTTAACTAGGCTTAGCATAGGTTTTCCAGTATTCAACAACAACAAGAAGTTAGATTCCGTATAATGACACCCCTTCCCCTATCTCAAACAGGTATGATTTTGTATAAGTACATCTGTTCCTTATCCCTAGGCACCAGTTTAAACTCTTATATCACTATCAACCAATAGTACGATCATAGCCCAAGGTTTACCTATCACCACACAACACATGACAATTCACAGCATTCACATAGCATAGATTTCAAGCAAGTCATGCAACTACAATCATCAAACATAACATCAGGGAAAGTCGGAATCAAACATCACTTACCTATACCTTAAATAACATAACACCTAACTGTGCATATGAGGACCCCAAGTGGGTCTCCAATATATTTTCTTGGCCCGGAGGGCCAGATACCAATTGGAACCTTCCCGATTCTAATTCGTGTTACTTATATCCTTTCAGACAGAGTCAAGTGACATCCACTTGCTTAGTTGAGAAACCAATTGGAATCACGAGATACCAATTGGGCTCAACCCATAAAACAACTGAAAATGAACGAGAGGAAAGAAGAAAGTGAAACAATTTCCTATAATACCCCATAGCTTTTCAAAGATTAGATGTGGATGTCAACACACCAATCTACAGGACTCTACTCGACATTTGCTCTTGTACTGGGAGATCGGTAATCTAGGCTCTAATACCAAATTGTCACGACCCAAATTAGCAAATCGTGAGGGCACCTACTCTAATCCACCTAGATAGGAAAACCCCTTACCATCCGGCCAACATACCTACGGAAGTCTTTAATAATTGGAAATGACCAGCTTTAAGTACAATAATTTTATAGAAAAAAAATGCAAAAATGAAAACTACCCTAGGACCTAGTCTAAACAAGTAAAAGAGCTGCTAAGGTGGGGAAAGTAGACAAGACACAACTTCCAATATGAGTAAGAGAAGTGGGAGTTGCTGAAGAGTCACTACCGCAACAGTCAAGAAACCAACACTAATTTTTGTAAAAAACTATAGCCCGAAAAGAGTATAGCAAGAGTAGCATCAGTACAAACCACACGTACTGGTAAGCCTCATCGCTTGACGCAAATTGGATTACACAAATATAACATAAATATTCAAAAGAAAACATGCATTCTTTTACTCACATTTTCAAACCCTTAAGACTACCCTATTCCCATTACTAAACTCTAGTCATGAACTCCGAAGTGCAACACCTCCCCTTACGAATCTACCACCCTGAACCACTAAGCCTGACCTTACACCAAGGATTACCCTAACTCTGAAAGACAACTACAACAAGGACAAACCTAGGCATGTATCCTTAAATTTAGTAAGTCGCATAGTATGCCTGGAGAGACCCGCCTGGACATTTAACCTGTCTTCAGGCTCCGAATACTAGATCGGAGTTAATCCTTAACCCATACCCGGTCTTCTCCCTATCCTGCTAGCATAGGATTCCTTACCCAACCCCCCCCCCCACCTTCTTGGCCATTACGCTACCCGTTCCAATATAACAAGCCAAGGCAAATAAGAAGTCAGAATTATGTTATAGACCGACCACCCTTAACTAAATTACAGTACAACATATTAATCCAGATTTGAAACAAACACACAATTAGCATAACAAGAACTAGAAGGAAATTAGGAAATCATACCAACAAACCACCACCTTAGCACCAAGTCAGCACGATATCTATGGCACTCCAATACAACATAGAAATTTCTTTCATAAATACCAGTTGAAAGATCATACTTAATTCCAAGATCAATGTCAACATACCATGACTCCATTAATAAGTTTTCCAAAATATATGACAAGCAACCAGACCACACAACGATCCCAAACATATACAACACATAAATATATTTCTCGGTCCACTCATGGAACCGTCAAACTCACCTGACCCTTGTACATACATGTTATGGGTGATGCATCCACCCTCTAGACATGACCTGCAAGGGATAAATTTTATCCATGTACTAAACCCAAGACATAAGTGTTTGCCAACCTTATTTTACCAATAACCCGTGAGAATCTCCCATATACCAAAACATTCCACATTTTATAAAATAAGACAAGTCAAATCAATAAACAAGTAACATCATTACATTGATCACATCAACCACAGGCATTAACCGTATACACTAACAAGTAGGAAACATGCACACGTAATACAAGTGGTATTAAACTATGATACCATCACCTACACTATCGGTAGGAACCTAATCACAGGAATCCGTCCTTATACTACAGCCCGACAACTACAATAAGGATTACCACCCTAGTTGTTTGGAAACTCACCACACCTTACCTAGTACGCCCCTTTCCCTTAAGTTAACTAGCAACCGGAGATTCATTTTTTTCGCTACCCCAAATACGAGTCTATGGTAGGAAATCATCAATTTATAGCATACACACAACATAACAAGATAGAGGATATATAAACAGCTCCTAATCATATGTTACCTGAACTCTAGTCGATTTTATCCATCCTAACTCCGTGCTCAAAGGCCTAAAACATGGAATCTCCCATCCATCAACGTTTACAATCATGCTTTCTAACTCGAGTTTATGCTACTCAATTAACCGTAGCTTATCTGGATGTCAACCAGCTGTAGGAAGGATGAATCAACGCAATTCTAACCTGAAGTCAAGATCATGAACGCGCTAATACCCATCTGCACCCCTTTCTCCTCCTCTCCATGGCTTCAAGACATAGGAAGCACCCCTTAGGGTTTTTGGAGACTCCCATGTTGTTTATTTCAACCAAAATGGAAAGGGAAATAAATCCCGCTTAAATGGGATGGGATTCTGGACTGAGTCGCCCCATTATAGTGGCAGGCTCACCGCTATAGCGGGCTGATGTCAGCCCGATCCAAATGTTTAAGTCCCCAAATTTTAAATACTTGTGGTCCCACGTAAGCTTTTAAATAACATCTCGATAATTTCCAAACTCCGCAATAATATCGAGGTGTTTCCTAATAACAATGGATTTTGGTTGTTACATTTCTTTACTATATATTGGTTCTTCTTTTACACTTGTTGAGTAGTGAAAAACAATTAACTTTTTTTTTATCTTCCTCTTTTCATTTTGTTGGGTTTGATATAATATTTAAGCTCTGCTATTCCTGCTCCTAGTTTATACTAGAAGAGCTTGTTGAATCTGAGGGGGTATACCTTACTGCTGAAATATATATCCTTAAGGACAGTGTCACACACGCCTCAAGCTTTCAAGATATCCTATTGTTTTCGTGATTGTGCAACAAAATTTCCAACAGGGATAAGGTCTATATATACTCTAGCGTCCTCAGATTCCTCATTTACGTTGGGTTTATTATTGTTGTTGTTGGGTGGGGCGGTGAGATTCAATTCGAGGACTCTTGCATACTCTTATACCATATGACTATCTCATCTAATTAAAAGCCTAAGCTATTAGAGAGAACATATTTTTATTTATTGTATTGTATTCTCAACACATGATCAAAAAGAACGCCTTTCCGCTTGTCCAACATTTTTCAGGAGCTTTGGAATCAAGGGAGTCTAATGATACAAAATATGTCGAATTATCCAGTATGAACCAAAAATAAACAATGCCAAAGAGAACAATGATCAATGAGTAACCTCTACATAACCATGCTTACCACATCCTCATTTACATAAGGGAAAAGGCTAAATTTAGATTTCTTCTATTTTTTGGATATGTGGAACTTATCATATTTTGCATTGCAGCTCCGTTAATGGTAAGAGTAAATACGAGACAATTTGTTAAATAAGTATATGAAATGACCAAAATGTCACGAAAGACAAGATTGAACAATTTCATACATCTTCCTAGCAGCTTTTTTGCATGCGCATAGATATCTACATGTCTTAATAAATCAAATCAAATCAAGAAGAAGGAAGCTTAGAAGGGGTGAAAGAAGCATGTTTGATGAATAAAAGAGGGCGATTTTTTGCATCTTCTTCGTCATCTTCGTCATGGGAGGTGCTAATGGTGAAGCAGGAGCAGCGTTCGAGTGACGCAAAGAAGGCCGATGCCAAACTTGTCCTTATCCTATTAGCCATTTTATCCAATTTGTCGTAAGAAACGAAGTTGCAATTCTGTTGCTGCTGCGACATGGCAAATAGAGTAATTTTTTTAATTGAAAGAAAGAAAGATCCAAACTATCGGCCACCAAATAATGTGGTGGGATGAATTGAATCTTTCTACCTAAGCAAAAAATCTTGAATTTGCCCCTTTGAAAATGAAAAAATCTCTGGATAACGAAAGCATCCCCTTTAATAGGTGTTATACGGTGTGGATGCGGATTAATTGAAGATGTAGTAAATTTTGAATCGAAATGTTAAACAAAAAAATATATATGATAAAAATAAAAAGAAGAAAGAAAACATAAAAGCATGTGGTTGAGCTGGGGGTAAAAGGGGTTCAATTTAATCTCTTGGAAAATTACACTACATAGAAGCTTAAAATTATTTTATATATATAGTGTGCAAATATCGAATGTCTTAGCTTATTTATGTATTTACTGCTTTATAATTTTAATTTATTTGATAGATTTTTTGACTCGGCCTCCTGGGTAATTGTCCACTGGTGGTGCCGTTGGATAGCGGATGCTATTGGCGCACGATTCTTTGATTAAATTTTAAGATTAGTAGACGACTAGATTTTTATATACTTAGATAATTAATATTTGTATATCGAAACATATTGATCTATTAAATTAGAAAATGGGGTCCAAACTCAGAAAAAATATACAGAGAGGCAATAGGTGTCAAACAAGTTTAGAAGTTAGATTTTGTAGTTTAAACTTAAGATATACGGAAGAAGCTCCCCTCCAGTACAGCTCCGGTCCAGTTGGTCAAGTGCACTATTAATCTAATGACATGTGTCCATTTCCAGATTTGAGGGTCTACATTTGTTTAACTAAAACAACACCCTAAACCATGGTTAATAAAACCCATTATTTCTTATTGGCAGCATATACTTGTAGACGAAAATCGTGTAATGTTGATAAGTTCTCATCAGTGGTATTTTTGCTATTAAATTATACTTTGATCAAAACACTGTATGATTTGTTTATTTAAGGACCATTTTTTCATAAAAATTATTCATTTGTGTTTCAATTTTATATTTTTTTTCTTTATTTAAAAATCAGTGTTTGACCATGAAAATTACCAATTCAATTTGAAATCGTAATTCAAATTCGGAAAACTTATTTTTCACTCACTTTTCACTTTTGAAGTTACATTTAAGTGTATTCAAGCATGAAGATTATTTCACATATTCTTTTCATAAAGTCTAACCAAACACAACCTCATCTTCAACTTCAACTCCATAAATTTGAAATAAAATAAAAAATATTTAAAATATATGATCAAATGCCTGGTTAATAATTAAAACAATAATTCAACTAATTTTTTTAAATCTTAATTTAATACCATTTCACCTTTCATTTTATTAATCTATCCCCACATTTTAGAATAAGGCTTAAGGTGACAAAAAGTTATAATTCTATCCTAATTTTTTAAATAATATACATATTGGACTAAAACAACTCAAAGGGAAAACAGAAAACTTACCATAGCAAGATAGTCGCCTATATAGATGCCAATAAGAAAATGATAATTACAGAATTAATGATCCTTCACCATGGTTTAGGGTGTTGTTTTAGTTAAATAAATATAGACCCTCAAATCTGGAAATGGACAGATGTCATTAGATTAATAGTGCACTTGACCAACTGGACCGGAGCTGTACTGGAGGGGAGCTCTAGTCTAAAATTGGAAAGTGTCAAACCTAAATAGTTTTGGAATTTGAATTGCACAGCGAATAAGCGAAACTTCATATATATGTTGGTTTAAAGTTTTAACTTTTTAACTTTAATTTCATAGGTTTGAAGTTGATTTTAAGCGATTGCCGAGTATTAAATATCCGATATTTTTTAATGTCTTCAATAGTGATCTTCCAATCGGCTAGTTATACACTTTTCCCGCTTCTAAGGTGAACAAGATTTAAATTTAAGAAAAAATGATCTGACAGAGCAAACATATTCCCAGTATTTATTTGAAAGAGTGAGAATTTTAAAAAAAATTATAATACATAGTAAAACTTTGAGTTTTATTTGTTTCGATCTGTGTTTGTTCGCTTAAAGCTATATCAAATCACTCTGCATCAGTGTATAATTCACTTTGTATATGTTGTATCTGTTCGCTCTAATATCGAGTGAACAAATACAACAAAGAGTGAACAAATACAGCAAATATAGAACGAAGTGATACAGTGATACAAAGTGAATTGATATACTAAATCATTACTATGTTTAATAATTAGCCAAACCATCCCTATGATTAATAATTAGGACTCGAAGTACACGGGTATTTATGAAATTTCCTCAATTTTAAATGAAAAATATGGGTGTAGAAGAAGCTAAGACAGATGGGTGTAATTGAGAGACTCAAAATGTTGGTAGTCCAAGAGGCTGTTGGGGCTGCTTCTTGTCTCATCGCTGGTTTTGGTATTCTTTCTATCTCTATTAATCTTTTTCCCCTTAAATCCTGCCTCTTTTTAAATGACTGTGGTGTCTAGGTCAATTTTCGTCCAGATCGACTAATTCTACCGGATTGTTGACACTTTCTACTAGTAACATATACCAGTTAACTCTATCGACCAACCCTAAGACATATAGAAAGAAATGATCACCGTAAGTGTTTTTATCTCAGTTGAGATTTGAACCTGATGAAACCGTCGGAATTTTAACTACTTCATTGACCACTAAGCTACACGCCCACACCCTTGCTTGGGTGCCCTTAAATCCTATTATCTTACTTAAAATGCTTTATTTTGCTCTTCAATTTAGAAGAATCTCAATTATCTACTCAAATTGGCTCTTTGAATGCGAACTTAAGTTAAAAAACTTTGTTTTGTTATCCGTGCTAGTATTATTTCAGAGTGTGTTATCATTTATCGTATTACTTGGTGATAATCTTGTTTATGTTATTATTGGGTGTGTCAATTCCTATTGTATCGTTTTCTTTTACTATTTCTTTTTAGATTGTTGTCTTTAGCCGGGTTTCTATCGGAAATAGCCTCTCTATCTCACCTTTGAGGTAGTGGTATAGACTGCGTACACTTACCCTCCCCAAAACCCACTTTGTGGGAATATACTAGGTATGTCTGTTAGTATTGTAATTTTAGTTTTGATTGTCCTTCTCATTTGTCTTGGTGAATAACTTTTTATATTCGAGCTTCACTAGTATATACATTATTGTTTGATTACTATGTCACAATGATATATGCATGGAAAAAATTAAACAAGTTCGTTTATGATCTACTACAACAAATATGATATTTAGATATGAAATTATTAGGTACGACATAAAATTCGTCACTAATTGTTCACTTTTTATGACAAAAATTACATTTCATGCTTGAATGCATGAACAACATACTTTTAGTGACGAAACATATAAATTTGTGGCAAAGTTTTGTCCACTAAAGTTTCCACCAAAAAATAATTTGGTGTCATTTATTAAGTACCAATAGCGACGAATTTTATGTTAGCAGTGACACATTATTTTGTCGCTAATAATGTATCCAATTTGAGACAAATTATTATTTGTCTTAAAATTATTTAAAATTTTGGACACAAAAAATAAGTTGTTGCAATTGCGACAAATTAGAGTTCGTAGTTAAATGTTGTAAGCTTTAACCACAAAATTTCTATATTTAATTGTGACCTTATTTTTTGTCACTAATTGCTGATCATTTCATTGTCTCTAATCAACCTGCGACTTAGTGACAACATAGATTTGTCACAAAATACGCAATCTTTAAATAGTGACGATTTAAAATTTGTAACTGAATAATTTAACTATTTGCTACGAAAAAAATTTCGTAGCTAAATATAAAATAATCTTTGGCTATGCTTATTTATGATTACAAGTGACAACTAACAAATATTTTTCCAAGCATTGTCTGTAGGAAACAACAAGACGAAACTATAAAATGATATGATAATGTTGAACTGTATCTTACGAAAAAACAAGTGGCAATGCAAACACAAAATCTAATGGAAGTCGGGATCATGATATCACAAAGAGCAACTATACGGAGATAACGTCGACTTGCAAGCCTTATTTAATAAAAGTGTGAATTTTTGATTAACTATTATCTACCAACATTATAAATGAAAATGTAGTAAAAATAAAAGAACTAATTAATGAAAAAAAATAATCAACTATGATTTCAATATATTATGATATAAGGCACTGAAATGATAAAGTATTATACATGCTCGGAGCGTAAGTAGAAACACGATCTCTATACCTAATCTGAATATAGGCACCACACCTAAACACAAACGACCTACATGAATTCATGACCCTAGGTCTACAACCTTGCCTATGGTTCGGCTGACATCTGATTAGGGTTGCTTATCGGATGGATCAGATGGATAATTATGCTTAAAGGATTGGCTTATCGAATATCAATTTTTAAACATACTAATCTGCTAGCCAACCAATAAGATATCAACTGATTTGGCATCGAGTTTGTAATTATCGAACAGTTATCAGATGGTGTATTGGCTCAATCATTTTATGCTCCCTTCTTTCACTTTCACTCACCAATATATTGATCTCCCATCAAACAAAACAGTTTTTCTAGCTCTACTTAAACTGGTAATTCTATAATTGTAAATCACAGTGAAAATTATGAAAGCCTAAGCATTTACTAAACAAATATTCAAATGTACAATAACTTATTATTTCAACACTAAAAGGATCTTTCAAAGAAACATTTATTAAGAAGCACCAAAAGTCCAAAACAGATAGCAAGAAGACTTATTTTGGTTTGATCAATTTTAAGGAGAGGCAACATATTAAATGGGGCTTTAGGTTTAATAATATGTAAAAAAAAAAAAAAAATATATCTAAGGAGTAAAAATGTAAGTATGATAACTCTTAACGGGTTAAAGATTTATCCAATACGAAAATTGAATAATCTGCCCCACACCAATAAACTATTAATTATAAAAAAATTTATCCATTTACCAACGGTTAATCCGACAAATCAATATCAATAGGTCAATTTTGTGATTGGCTTATCAATTACAGTTCGATTTTGAACAATCCTACATCTGATCAAATCCATGCTTCTAGCTCAAGGCTATGTGGCACATGGCCATGCCCTCGTCACTACAAAAAAAAATAAACTAAATTGTGGAGGTTAATTTCAGGGGTAATAAAAACCACCAGTATAAAATTATATTATGACATTTTTTTAAACCTTTGTTGTATAATTCTTTTTGTAATGGCGTTATCTTAGAGATTTTCAATAACCTCCGCAAATTGCACCGATTGTGAAGGTTTGTGAAATGAACAATTTAATATAATTTGTGTCAATTAAACTTTATATGTCATAGCTTGAACTTTTATGCACAAGAAGTCTAGTACTACGAGAAAAGCAAAGTTGAGGGAAGATAAGACGAGATTGTGATGTCAAAATATAAAACATTTAGATATGTAGACTCGTCATTTCAAGAGAATGGAAGAATACATGAGCATGAAACTCATTGAATTATAATAGGATGGTTGAGATGAAAAAAAATACTATTTGGGTGTTATATGATAGAAGGATGCCTATCAAAGTGAAAGGTAAGTGTAAGAATATAAATTTTATTGAATTAAGATTCATAAAATAATTTTCTATAATTTAAATTTGAGATTTATTAATTCAAAAAGCTTATGTGGGAAAATATAATTGGTTTAGTTATATAAGTATAATATATATGAATTGGATAAATAAAGGAAAAAAATTACATGTAGTAGAAAATATTCAGGCATAATTAATTACATGACATAGTTATTTTAAATAATTATCATTTACTACTAGAATTTAGATTAAATAATTAAATATACATTCCCTTTGTATTTGTATATTTCGTAACTCATATACAAATCTCTAATTTTGATGGAGGGGAGTCTCTAATTTCGGGCCTCATATACGTTTGTATTGTTCGAAAAATAATCTTATATTTCTTCGAACTTTGTAACATACCCTCATTTATATTTGTAAATGACCATTGAATAATAGCCTTTATTTGCCATTATTCTTATCTTAATTACAACATTATACCTTTGGTTGACCATTACATTTATTTCTATTCTTGAATGGCATTAAACCTCAATATCTTCAACCTTTGAAGCCTATTGGTTTTGACACTAATTCTTTTTGGTCAAGGCTTTGGCTATGAGATTTATTTCATGTCATGCGGTGTCTTTGTTACCTATAAATTCCTTTGGTCCCTTACTTTTGAGTGAGGAAGAAACTGAGAGTCAATACCTAAAAGAAAATCTCTTCTCCATTTCCTGAGTGCTGGGTTTTCTTTAATAAATCTTGTTAGATTCTGGCTCCTAGTTTATACTAGAAAAGCTTGTTGAATCTTGTGGAATACACTCATACCGAGTGAAATATTCTTAAGGACAGTGTCTGACATGCTTCAAGCTATTTGAATTCCATACAAGTGTTCGTAAAGATGTATTTTCCGTAAGATTTACAACAATCTTAAGGATATTTTCTTGCCTATGTTCTTACAAAAAATACAAAATCAAATACCACAACTACTGGAGGTTGAAGTGGAAGAACACACATGGTTGTTCCAGTGGCGCAAATGATCATCTTTGTTTGAAAGGACTATGAATTTTCTGGTGGAGCATGAGGACTGGACTATGTCACAAGTTGTCTGATTCTTATAGTAAGACGCTCTTGGTCTAATGATTCTACTTATTGTGTTGAATTTTTATGTTCATGCTAATTAATCCCGCTAAGTAAAATAAAGTGACTAAACGGATGATATATATTATTGTGGTCATTCTCAAGAGAGTCTTGTGGCCAATGTGAGAGATTGAGTGTTAAACTTTAGTGATGTTGGGCACATTTGTGCTAAGTAAAATTATTTTGTGTTTTTCACCCAAGTTGTAGAAGAAGAATGATTTGTATATATGTTGGTGATTCTAGAACTACTCAAGTTCTTAGAATGAAAATAAAAACTCTTCTTATTAAACTCACATATAAAAAATATTGGCATTATTTGAGGTGAAACATGATTTTAATATTTGTTTCAACTTGATTTCTATGTGATTATGAGGAAAAATTGAATGAAGATTTTATTTAAGTTTGATAAGATGTTAACAAAATATTATTGTTATGGGTGATGAATATTGTAAGTATGATTTATTTGTGACTAATATTTTTGAAGATGAAAATTTTAGTGCTTATATTTACTTGATTGATTCATATGATTTTGTCATGTTAGACTTATAAATTTTAATTTTGATTGAAATTAGACAAAGTATGAAATTACATATTGAATTATTAGGATAAATTCAAGATGCCAAGTCTTTTGCCATATAATGCAAATTTTAGACAATTATGTACCATAAAGTAGTGCTTCATTTTGTTATAACTGTTACTAATATCTCAGTACGCTTAAATGCAATGGTTTCAAAGAAATTTAAGATAGTTGTATAATATAGAAGCTTGTTGACACTAGTGAAAAGTGATTCATTTTAATTGGTCAGAGCACATTCTTCACTTTGTTTCTTTCTATCTCAATTATCTTTTGGGAATTCAATAAGTTCCTAGTATTCAGAAAGTCACATACATTTTGTTCATCTTTACGTCTGCTGCCTTTGACGAATAGATATTATCCGTATGATCAGGCATTGTTGTATTACTGTGAAAATGTTATCCCTCTATTCTTGAAATATTTGAAAGTATGAGGGTATCTAGCTAAGGTTATGTTACATGATCTTAAAAAATAGTGGGGAATTTTTTTTGTATATTGTGTTTATTGAATGTGTTGCTTATGAAATTCTTGTTACAATATATAGTGATGAGATTGTGCACAAAGTTTATAGTAAAAAAAAAATTGTTGATGAGTTTTACACTTTATTGACGATAATATTAATAGTAAATATAGTGGACTTCTCGTTGTACTGGAAAGATACAATGATGTTAATTGAATTTTTAAGATGAAGTCTATAAGTGATTATATGATGATCCATAGTAGGGGTGTCATAATATGAAATCTAAACTTATTGTTTTGGATTTTGTGGGTGATGAGAGTAAGTGATTAAGAAACCTTTTAGTGAGTATACCAACATCTTTCGTGTATATATAATATGATAAAACAACTGTTGTATCATGAAATTTACATAAGTAAATTATGTGTAGTCCGGGGTGAATCTGATCAATTCACGAACTAAAAGAAACATCGAGGGGATTGAGACTTTAGTCATTTGAGAAGATTAACAACGATGGTAACCCAACCTATTTGATTGGAGATCCCATGAATTAGGTTCATATGGGTAATAATAAGTCATTAGTTGATCAAAATGCTATTAAATTATGTCCCTTCTATGATGTATAAATATAGTGCAGTATTGCAAGGCAAAATGTGGGCTGAGTTAAAACTCTTAATCTAATTATTGCTCTGCAGAATACACTTGATGATTGGACCTATGTGAGTGTGGAGTGGTGTCGCTCCTATGAAATTTTGACAAATTTCTAAAGCACTCATGAACACCTGGACACGTGCATGATTCTGCTAGCATAATGTGATAGAATAAGACCCTAGACTTACAAAGGAATTTTTGGTTCATAGAAGTTTTAAACTTCACCAATTGTTCTATAAGTTTAATCTTATTTTATCAAGGTTTGGTTCGTAGTCTATGCAACACCGGATTCAATGCATTGTACTCATAGGTGAAAACCCAGCAAAACTTATTATTTCACTCTACTCTTTTGACATTCTTTTTGAAATATGGAGGGGATTGTTGGAAAAATAATCTTATATTTTAAAAAGAATTGTTACTTTCTAATATTTCTTCAAACTTTGTAACATACCCTCATTTATATTTGTAAATGACCATTGAATAATAGCCTTTATTTGCCATTATTCTTATCTTAATTACAACATTATACCTTTGGTTAACCATTACATTTATTTCTATTCTTGAATGGCATTAAACCTCAATATCTTCAACCTTTGAAGCCTATTGATTTTGACACAAATTCTTTTTGGTCAAGGCTTTGGCTATGAGATATATTTCTTGTCATGAGGTGTCTTTGTTGCCTATAAATTCCTTTGTTCTCTTACTTTTGAGTGAGGAAGAAACTGAGAGTCAATACCTATGTAATGACCCTCGTATTGAAATCTAGAAATTTTTGTATTTTGACTATTTTACCCTTCTCCGTAGTTGTTTTATCTTGTTTACGAGTTGTGGGGATGGTTGGCATGGTTCCCGATGAGTTCGGAAGTGTTTTAAATGAATTTGTGGTTTTGAACATCCTTAAAGGGGTTAGTTTGACTTCGGTCAATATTTTATGATCTGAGCCTCGGATGACGATTCTGACAAATTTATTAGATTCAAAATGTCAATTTTGGATTAGTAGCATAGTTAGTTCGGGTCCCGAGCCTTTGTTTCACATTTCGATCCTCCATTTGAAAAACTAGTTAAATTTGACCTAAAGGGGTCCCAGGGCATAATTTATTGAAAATAATCTTTTTTCAAAATTTCGATGACTCCATTGAGTATGGAAAGTTGAAAATAGCCTAGTAGAATTATTGGTTTGTTTCTGTGGGGTTCCGAATGAATCACGAGGATCCGTTTGAAGAGTTTTTGAGCCAAGTATGTTGTTGATACTGTTGTTTCTGATGCAGCTACCAATCCTTCTTCAAATTTACGGGCCCCTGGTTGTGTTCACAGAGAAGGAAGATGTTAGGCAATGTGAACATGATGGTGGGACCGCATTCGTGAAGGGTGGCTTTGGTGTTCATCGTGGTGCCCCGACCACGTCTGCGAAGGGTTAAGTTGGTCCGGTTTGGGTCGGCCTTCATCGCATTCAAAAAGGCTTGACCGTGAACGCAGGACTCGGGTAGGATTGACCTTTGATTTCGCGTCCACTGTATCACGTTTGCAAAGGGTAATGTATCCATGGGCAGATTTAATTCCCAATCTCGACCCAAAACCCTATTTCTCAATTTTCGGAACTAGAGATCTCGGATTAGGGCCATTTCAAAGTAGATTTCGAGATTTCTTTCATGGGTAAATTTTTAAACCTTTATTCCATCATTTCTCAATGATTCCATCACTAATTCATCTTCAAATCCTTTATTCCAAACATAATTTTTGGGGGTTTTACCAGCATAATTTTTGGGGGGTTTACCAGTAAAGTTTAAAAATGATTTTTTCTTTGATTTGAACCTCGTTTTCTCATGGATTTTCAACTATAGACTCCTATAGATATGGGGAACATTATTCTTAAATAAAATTCTGATTTTACCCTCTTTCCTTTTTGAATCCATTTTTGGGGTCCATTTTGGACCCATCTCGAATATAGTCTATATAAGTATCGTTGGGTTTCTTTTGACTTGTAGATATAATATTTGATTAGATTAGTCATGTTTGGAGATGACTTGAGGGAGTCCAGCTTCCGATTGAGGCTTTGGAGAGTATTTGGACTTGCGGATCTTCTTTAAAGGCAAGTTGAGCTATACCTTGACTTTTTTCAAAGTGTTTATGTGTTGTATGCCTGTTTGTTTATATTTTGTGATTAGTTTAGGATTGAGAGTTCCGCTTAGGTGAAATGGCGAGCATCTCCACGGGTACTAGAGTCTTTTGGTAGATTGTAGTTAGATTATTGTCTTTCTTAGTTAGTATTGTTGCTTGTAATTATCCCTAGAGTAGAATTTAAATAGATAACTTAGTGATCTTGAAATATTATTATTGGATGCCTATTTTAGAGCTTGAATCTTGTTTAGTAGATTTTATTGTGATGACGAGGATTAATGACCTTTAGAGAATACTTAGAGTATAAATGGACTTGTAATAATGGATGAGATTTAATCTATGGAATAAGGTAGGTTTGGGTAATTTCGCTATAGATGTTGTTAGTGAGATTGTTCTTAGTTTTGTATTGCCCATTTGGGGGCTTAGGTGAACATTATTATTGACTTGAGAAACTATTTACTATCGTGTGCCCGAGTGAGGGCTTTTGTGTATATTATTATTGATTTGGAGTATATGTATGGTGGTGATGCCCGAGTGGGGGCTTGAGTTTATATTTGTTGGTTATGATTGTGCATTTAATTGTCATATTTATCATTGTGTCACCTAGTCAGAGCTTGACTTGTCATCATAGGCCATGTTAGTGCATTAAATTGTCTTTATCATATTGATGATACTCGAATGAGGGACTTTAAATGATATTATCGATGTCATGCATAACTATTTATACTAGTGGTACCCTATGATGGCTTACATCATGGAAAATTATCATATAGAGTTAATTCTGATCTCAATTATACTTGCATTAAATTGATTCATATCTTCATACTGATTTGATTGTGAGCATTATATCTTCATATCATTCAGACATGTTCATGAGATTGAGACCACTGAGTTTTTTCCCATTTGAAAGAAAATGAGACACTTTATAAAATGCCTATACCGAGGGATGTGTCGATATGGTTGATTTGAGATATGAGATTGAGATTATAAGAGTATGTGGGTTGCGAACCCCTCATGGGTCCTACTTTGGGAGTAGTGTTGCTCTGTAGGTGTATACAAAAAGTTATATGATAACTTTCAAAGATTTATCATCATCACTACATTGCATTGCGTCATTTGCATTGCATCATTTGCATTGCATTGACATTCCTTAGTATGATTTAGTATTGTGTTAGTATTTACTCTTGTATTATATTATAGTAATAGAACTTGTTTGTGATACTGTGTTTAAGCATTCATTTTATTTCATTACATTACCTTATATCATCTTATATTAATTGGGAGGTTGCGGTATTTTGAGATATGGGGTATGGTTGTGGCTTGATCAGGGAGATAGTTGTATAGTACCTTTGGTAGCATGAGATACACTTTTATTTATGTACACTCTCCCAATTTTTATCCCATATCATTGGTTGATTATCATTGATTAAGCCTGATTTATTGTGTTAGTGAGTCTTCTTCATAAAAGACTTTCCTTATTTGTTGATTATGATGTGAATAGTGTTGACTAACCTAGATTTATGTGCCTACCCTGTAATTGGCAAATCTGTTGACCGTTGTGTTGGTTTACCCTAATAGGATGAAGTGTTGTATACACTGGTTATAGATTGTTTGGGAAACCTTGGTTAGTTGGGGTGGTAGTTCTCGCCATCGCTTTGGATTAGGTCAGTTATCGACGATGCTTGCTGAGTACACGTGGTTTTGTAATCACCTTTGCTTTTCTTTTCTTTTTCTTATTTTTCTATACCCCATGTAGGTATTGGATCGAGTAGTAGATCCTAGATTGTGTTCCTTCAGCACTAGAGATTGCGGAGACCGAGGTAGTGGCTAACGGACCTTTAGGACTTATCAGATCTTTCTACTTTTATCTTATGCATTTATCACATTTAAGATATTTAGATGATTACTTAAACTCTTAATATGTATTAGAGGCTTGCATTAATGGCAACCACACCTGGAATGTATTTTGGAGACTTGAGTCTCGTTTATATATTTGGCATTACTTCTATTCTTCTGCTTTCGATTTTGATTCCCTATAATTCTAGTTCTTTGGGTTGGGTTAGGCTTACTTGTCCGGAGAGTATGACAAGTGCCATCACGTGCCTAATTTGGATTATGACAAATTGGTATCAGAGCCCAGGTTCATTGGTCTCATTAGTACAAGCCGAGTTTAGTAGAGTCTTGCAGATCGATGTGGCGACGTTCGTTATCTATCTTCGAGAGGCTATATGACTTTAGGAGAAATCCATTTTTTCATTCTATTCTGTACGTTCATAACTTTGTATAACTCAGAATCTCTTATTCACTGTCTCACAGATGAAGAGCACACGTTCTTCCTTAGCTAGAGATTCAGATCTCGTGCCTTCGGTGTGCGCAAGGAGCAGGGTTCGAGCAAGAGGTCGGATCGGGATATCCAGACCAGCTAGAGGTCAAGTCAGGTTAGAGTTGCCTCTTTAGGTTCTAGGGTTGCTAGTGGTGGTAGTTTTAGTGAGTTAAAGGGGTTGAGGCCAATTCAGACACCACCCGTGATCATACCTATGCTTGAGGTTTGGTTGGTTTAAGCGTTGGGCTTTCTTCAGAGGGTGGCTTCTATCTTGATTCAGCATGCTACTTCAGGGCTTTAGACTCCAGATGCATCTACGACTCCTACTAGTTTTCTTAGTGTTGATGAGATATTGCCAGGGATTACGCTACATCCAGTGACCTTACCCTTGTATGTCCATGAAAGGACAGATTAGATTTGTAGAGTTCATGAGGACAGATCCACCTCGGTTCGATATAGATCCTAGATTTGATGCTTATATATTTTTTCTTGGTTGTCGTGAGAGGTTGTACAGGTTTGGTTTGGTGGATTCTAATGGAGTAGACTTTACTTCCTTTCAGTTCTTCGGGCTAGCTAAACAGTGGTGAAGGACCTTTGTAGAGGGTAGACCAGTTAGATCACCTCCTCTTTCGTGGGATCAGTTTGCTCGAGTGTTTTTAGGGGAGTTTGTGTGGAGATATGAGAGGCTTGTGGGCCATAGGTCCTAGGAACTTGATGGTCGTAGCGATATACATGATGGAGGTCAGGATCTTCATAGTTATGCTTGGAGAGGGTTAGATCATGGTGGTCGTTTGGGTTCTTCAGGCTTAGTTCAACGGGCTCCAACTTCTTTGGGTTGCTTCTTATGTGGGGATCTTGGGCACTATAGGAGGGATTACCCATAACTTAGATAGAGAGATACTTCATTAGTTGCTCTGAGAGATGACAGGTCTTAGTATCAGGTTCCACAGGATGGACACGAGGCAGGAGTTTTTGGTACACTAGCCACGGGTATGATTTCACTCCGCCTTTGATTTGCCTTGGTAGTGTTTGATTATGGGTATACATCCTCCTATGTGTTTGCTTATTTGACATTGAGTCTTGATATGATTCGAGAGTTTTTGCTGGAACTGGATATTTGCTACCCGTAGATGTTTTCTTAAGTGGTGGATTGGGTGTGCCAATCCTGTGTTGGGACTCATTTAGAGTATATCGCTGAATTTATTTTGATCTTTTGAGTATTGTGGATTTTGGTACATTTTGGATTTGATCCTTTCAAATGGTTATGTTGTGGAATAGTGGTGGATCAATTATGGTTTTGGCATTTCGAATAGTAGTATGCCTAGCGGTACTTATTAGTAGTGGACCTTGTGATATCCTAGACTTGTGGTGTGATTGATTCGAAAGGATTGCAAATAAAGGATTTTGGTTGGATAAGGAAAGATTTCAGGCATGCTGGCCTTGCGATTTGTTACTTCCTTAATGATTAGCCTTGTTTGCATGATTAGATTCGATGGCATTGAGACACCTCCCGATTAGATTTGAAGGATTGTCAGTGTCTTATGGTGCCTTGGTCAGGTTTAGATTAGCTGGTTATGTTTAAAACTTCTATTGTGTTTTACTCAATTTCTGGGTATAGAGGAAGTTCTGAAATATAGAAATTCGACTTCATTGAGAATGTTGGCCTTTGATGCTAGTATTGTAACCTGGTGAGTCCTTATATGGTAGATTTCTGGTTCTATAGTGAGGCCAGTATTTTTATAGTTGTGACTCTATGTTGGAGTGCTTGCTTGATGTTTCTCGAGGGTATTTTTCTATCCTATACCTGTTTTGGCATTTTCTTGCTTGTACAATCGAGGACGAACGTGAATCTTACTGGTGGATACTGTAATGACCCTCGTATTAAAATTTAGAAATTTTTATATTTTGACCATTTTCCCCTTCCCCGTAATTGCTTTATCTTGTTTACTAGTTGTGGGTATGGTTGGCATGGTTCCCGATGCGTTTGGAAGTATTTTAAATGAATTTGTGGTTTTGAACATCCTTAAAGGGGTTAGTTTGACTTCAGTCAACATTTTGTGATACGAGCCTCAAATGAAGATTCTGACAGTTTCATTAAATTTGAAATGTTAATTTTGGATTAGTAGCGTGGTTAGTTTGGGTCTCGAACCTTTGTTTCGTATTTTGACCCTCCATTTGAAAAACTAGTTAAATTTGGCCTAAAGGGGTCCTGAGGGCTAATTTATTGAAAACGATCCTTTTTTGAAAATCCGACGTAGCCATTGAGTCTGAAACATCAAAATTAGCCTAAAAAATTTGATGTCGCCATTGAGTCTGGAATGTCATTATTGGTTTGTGGAGAGTTTTTAAGCCAAGTGTGTTGGTGATGATGTTGTTGTTTCTAGTGCAGCTACCAGTCATTCTTCGTGTTCGCGGGCCCCTAGCCACTTTCTCGGAGAATAAAAATGTTGGGCATCGTGAACGCAATGGTGGGACCGCGTTCGCAAAGGGTAGCTTTGGTGTTGATGACGATCGCGGTGCCCTGACCGCGTTAGCCAAGGGTTAATTGGGTCCAATTCGGGTCAGCCTTCATAGCGTTCGAGAAGGCTTGACCGTGAACAAGGGACTCGAATAAGGTAGACCTTCGCATTCGCGGCCACTAGATCACATTTGCGAAGGGCAATTAATGCTTGGGCAAATTTAATTCCCAATCTCGAGCCAAAACCCCATTTCTCCATTTTTGGACCTAGAGAGCTCGGATTAGGGCGATTTCAAAGGAGATTTTGAGATTTCTTTCTTGGGTAAGTTTCTAAACCTTTATTCCATCATTTCCCAATGATTTCTCCAATAATCCATCTTCAAATCCTTGATACCAAACATGATTTTGCTTTAAAATAATTTTTCTTCTATTTTAACCTCGTTTTTAACTTTTGCTTGTTTTTTCAACCATAGACTCCTTTTGATATGGAAAACATTATTCTTAAATAAAATTTTGGTTTTACCCCCTTTTATTTTTGAATCCATTTTTTGGGGCCCGTGTTGGACTCGTCTCGAATATAGTCGATATGGGTATTGTTAGGTTTCTTTTGACTTGTAGATGTCGTATTTGATTAGATTTGTCGTGTTCGGAGATGATTCAAGGAAGTCAAACTTTCGGTTGAGGCTTTGGACAGTGTTTGGACTTACGAATTTTCTTTAAAGGTAAGTTGAGCCATACCTTGACTTTTTCCAAAGTGTTTATGTGTTGTATTACTTGTATACTTGTTTGTTTATATTTTGTGATTCGTTTAGGATTGGGGGTCCCCCTTAGGTGAAATGGTGAGCATCTCCGTAGGTTCCAGAGTTTTTTGGTGGATTGTCGTTAGATTATTGTCTTTCTTAGTTAGTATTGATTCTTGTATTATCCCTAGAGTAGAATGTAGATAGATAACTTAGTGATCTAGAAATATTACTATTGGATGCCTATTTTAGAGCTTGAATCTTATTTAGTGAATTTTATTGTGATGATCGAGGATTAATGACCTTTAGAGAACACTTAGAGTATAAATGGACTTATAATAGTGGATGAGATTTAATTTATGGAATAAACTAGGTTTGCGTAGTTTCGCTATATATGTTGTTATTGAGATTGTTCTTAATTTTGTGTTGCTCGTAGGGGGTTAGGTAAACATTATTATTGACTTGAGAAACTATTTATTATCGTGTGCCCGAGTGGGGGGCTTATGTGCATATTATTATTGATTTGAAGTATATGTATGGTGGTAATGCCCAAGTGGGGGCTTGAGTTTATATTGTTAGCTATGATTGTGCATTTAATTACCATATTTATCATTGTGTCGCCTAGTAAGGGCTTGACTTGTTATCATAGGCCATGTTAGTGCATTAAATTGCCTTTATCATTTTTATGATACTCGAATGAGGAACTTTAAATGATATTATCGATGTCATGCATGACTATTTATGTCAGTGATGCCCTACGATGACTTACATCATAAACATTGTCATATAGAGTTAATTCTAAGCTCACTTATACTTGTATTGAATTGATTCATATCTTCATACTGATTTGATTGTGAGCATTATATCTTCATATCATTCATACATGTTCATGAGATTGATACCACTGAATTTTTTCCCATTCAAAAGAAAATGAGACAATTTATAAAACGTCTATACCAAGGGATGTGCCGATAAGATTGATTTGAGCTATGAGATTGAAATTATAAGAGTATATGGGTTGCGAACCCCCCATTGGTCCTACTTTGGGAGAAACATTGCTCGGTAGGTGTATACAGAAAGTTATACGATAACTTTCAAAGATTCATCATCATCACTACATTGCATTGCATCATTTGCATTGCATTGACATTTTTTGATATGATTTAGTACTGTGTTAGTATTTACTCTTGTATTGTATTACCATGATAAAACTTGTTTGTGATACTGTGTTTGAGCATTCATTTCATTTCATTCCATTCCATTACCTTATATCATCTTATATTGGTTGGGAGGTTGGGGTATTTTTAGATGTGAGGTATGGCTGTGGCTTGATCCTAGGGAGATAGTTGTGTGGCACCTTTGTTAGCTTGAGATACACTCTTATATATGTACACTCTCCCTATTTTGATCCCATATTATTGGTTGATTATCATTGATTAAGCCTAATTTATCGTGTTAGTGAGTCTTCTTCATAAATGACTTTTCTTATTTGTTAATCATGACATGAATAGTATTGACTCACCTAGATTTATGTGCCTACCTTATAATTAATAAATTTGTTGACCGTTATGATGGGTTACCCTGATAGGATGAAGTGTTGTATATAATGGTAATAGATTGTTTGGAAAACCTTGGGTAGTTGGGGTGGTAGTTCTCACCATCACTTTGGATTAGGGTCGGTTATCGACGATGCTTGTTGGGTACACGTGGTTTCATATTCACCCTTGCTTTTCTTTCCTTTTTCTTATTTTTCTGCACCCCGTGCAGTTATTGGATCGAGTAGTAGATCATAGATTGCGTTCCTTCGACATTGAAGATTGTGGAAATCGAGGTAGTGGCTGACGGACCTTCCGGACTTCTCGGATCTCTCTACTTTTATCTTATGCATTTGTCGCATTTAAGATATTTAGATGATTACTTAAACTCTTAATTTGTATTAGAGACTTAAACTCTTAATTTGTATTAGAGGCTAGTATTTATGACAACCAGACCTGGGATGTATTTTAGAGACTCGAGTCTCGTTTATATATTTGGGATTACTTCTATTCTTCTACTTTCGCTTTTGATTCCCTTTAATTCTAGTTCTTTGGGTTGGGTTAGGCTTACTTGTCCGGAGGGTGTGACAAGTGTCATAACATGCCTAATTTGGATCATGACAACCTAAAAGAAAATGTCTTCTTCATTTCTTGAGTGCTGGGTTTTCTTTAATAAATCTTGTCAGATTCTGGCTCCTAGTTTATACTAGAAGAGCTTGTTGAATCCTGGGGAATACACCCATACCGGGTGAAATATCCTTAAGGACAGTGTCTGACAAGCCTCAAGCTATTTGAATTCCATACATGTGTTCGTGAAGATGTAGTTTTCGCAAGATTTACAACATGTATTTGTATGCAAAGCGAATTTTGGGGCTCATATATGAATCTTTAAAGATTTGCATTTGTATACAAAGCGAATTTCGGGGCTCATATATAAATCGCTAAAGCGAATTTCTTTAATTTGTATTTGTATATACAAATCTCTAATTTGTATGTTTAGCTACTAAACTATAAACTATAACTACGTCTTGTAATTACTCAAACTTTAGCTATGACGCCTCAGACCCCATTTTGTGGGACTACACTAGGCATATTGGTGTTGTACTTTATAATATATGGGACATCTTCTTTCTATGTGTTAAACAGGAGCATTAAGTAGGTATTTGACCATTAAAAAAAAAAAATCACTTTATTTGAAAATTTAGGACCCGTTTGGCCATGGATAAATTTCACTTTTTTCCGGAAATTTTTTTCACTTTAGTGAAAAAAGTGAAAAGTGGTGGTGTTTGGCCATGAGATTTATTTCACTAAAGTGAAATAAATTTCCGGAAAAGTGAAAACAAGTTTTTCTTGTTTTCACTTTTTTTTTCTCACAAAAAGTCAAAAAGAACTCTAATTTTTTTTATGGCCAAACATAACTCCAACTCCAACTCCAACTCTAACTCCAACTTCCACTCCAACTCCAAAATTTTTAATTTTCATGGCCAAACGCCTACTTAAAATTGGAGTTGGAGTTGGAGTTGGAATTGGAATTATGTTTGGCTATAGTTTTTGCAGTTAATATTTAGATTTTAAATGTATTTTTTAAAAAAATATAAAATGTGATTTGAACATGTAATATAACTTAAATGGAGTTATTTCATGAAAATAAAAAATTTAGAATTTTTCTGGAAAAAGAACAAATTAAAAAGTGAAAAAGTAAAAAAGTGAAAACAAGGTTTTGATTGTTTTTCAAATTCCAGATATAACTTTAAATTGTATTTGAATTTTCCTATTTTTAAAATAAAATGAAATAATTTTCATAAAAAAGTTAATAATATATTCATGGCCAAACAGGTCATTAGAGTAAAAATTTTCAAAATCCGCGGGCAAAAACTCCCTGTGTTTTGGTCTTTTCCCCCTCTTTTTCCAGTGGGCACAACTCCCTCCCTAACTTGTGAAATCCCCGCACAATTCCCTCCCAAACCCACGATATTTTTCAGTTAGGGCTCAATTACCTCTCTTCATCATCTTTCTATTTAGTAAGTTGGTACTTCCCGTTGTTTTATATCCTCTTTGTTTACTTTTCTATGTAGAGTTCATACCCGAAATTATTTAAGATATGCATTAATTACAGATCTTACCTTTTTAGAATTGATATGGTGTGAAAAATGGGTATATGTTTAGAATTCTCCGTTAATCTGTTCTGGTGTTAGTATTTTGTCTGCCTGTAGGATAAAGATTCATCATTCAGGCGCTGAACTTCAGCTATATCCGATGTTGACATTGGAATTTTTTCTTCTGTCAAAATATAGGTTTTTTTGGTTATTTAGACAAGCTGTAAATCAAATTCTAGCTAGATTCTTGAAGCTAATTGGTATTCATCTGTGTGTGAGCTCGTTTTTAGAATTCACATGACTAATTCAAGCAAGAAATGTCCTTTATATTTTTTATCGTGTTACTACAGTCCATGGTGTCTAGGCTGTATTGGGAGATTTGATGTTTATTTCAATTTTCATGCAATGTGCCGTAGTTTATTCAAATTTACTAATAATGCAATTTAGCTTATCCTTGTTACTCAATTGTTGTTTCATTGTTGAGAATTGACAATTTACCGAAAATGACCAAAACTTTCTCAAAAATGAACATATTGTTAGAAGAAGCACTAATTTATCTGGCATCTATATCATCTGTGTCAGTCTCACTTATAAAAGAAGCATGTCATTATTGGAAAAGATAGGATTTCCATTTTCCTTAGCCAATCATTTTATTTTGTTACAACGACGTTTTGGCAGGATCAGCAGCATGGCTTGGCAGAAGCCTTTCACGTGTTTCTGTTTAAAGGAGGAAGAGAGATGCTCGGCCATCACTTAATTCAACTCCAGCCCAGGTAATATATTTGTGTAGGTTTTGTGAAGTTTATATTTCCTGCTTGCTGAACACTAAGAATGTCACAAAGCAGAATGAAATAGTACGGTTTTCAGGCCTGGTTGCTCCTTTCCTGGTGAACTTTTTGTATTTCTTAGGTTGAATCTCATAGAAGTTCTTTCTTCATCGGTTCTATAGAAGTGTTGTTGTGTGCATTACTAGTTTGTATTTTTTTAATTTTGTTCTTACTTCTGTTTTTTTTTCAAATATAAGAAAAATGATTTTCAGTGATGACCTCTTCAAAATCGTCACTAAAATTAAAATGGGTACTTGAGTGAAATGCTACCTGTCAGTCCTTGAAAGTGAAATTAGTACTATTTCTTTCGTTTTGTTTTACTTGAATCCTGTACTAAAAATGGGTTAATTCATCATATTTTGATATAAATATAATACTTGAAATCTATTGGTAGTAGGAGGTGGCAAGCGTCCCGTAGAATAGTCGAGGAGCGTGCAAGTTGGCCCTGACACCACCAAAAATTGGCTTGAAATTGAGGAGTTGGCATTGTCGTCGATGAAGGGTACCAATTTTGAACAACTAAAAAGTTGTGAGGAGTTTTTGCTGAAAAAATTAAAGAGGGAAACAGAAAGAAAAGGTGGGAAATGTGTAAGGAAGAAGAGATAGTGATAAAAATGGTAACTTATGTTTGGATAAGAGTGTAAACTAGTCCCTAAACTTGCTTTTGAGCTGTTTTGAGTACCTTAAATTTGTTAAAGTATTCATCCCTGACGTAATTTGCATTCGTTGATGCATTTTACTTGTTCCGGTTTTTTTGTTTTACTATTATTTTTACTCCTTCCGTTTCAAAAAAAAATGACTCATTTTTCTTTTTGATATGTTTAAAAAAGAATGACTTACTAATCTGTTATGGATGCGTAGAAGTTAATTAATTAAGTATTTAGTTATATTTTTAAGTAGCTTTATTTATTATTTATATTTTAAGTTGATTTATTTATTTATTTCTAGAATAGGGTTTTATGTTTTCTGCTTTCATTAGGATTAGACTTTCTAGAATAGGGTTTTATTTTTCCTACTTTCATAAGGATTAGACTATTGTTGTAATATGACTCCTACTTAAAGGTATTTCTGAAGAATAAATCAACAAGTTATATTTCAGCAAAAAGCAAGAGATAGGAGTTCTCTCTTCCATTGAACTCTAAGGTTTCAGCCTCTCTTTAACGAGTTGAAGAGATTTGAGTTCTCTCTTCCATTAAACTCTAAGGTTTCAACCACCCTTTAATGAGCTGAATTTATATATCGCCCTGTGATTCGATCCTTCCCTAAATATCCTAACAATTTAGTACCAGAGCCTAACACAATGGGCGATGAGATCAATTTCAGATTTCAGGAAGAACGTGTGTTTACAGAAACCCTAATGGACTCTAAAATTGCAGCAATGGAACAATGCCTCGGCGAACTAATTGTCCAAGTCATCCAAGAACAATTGCTTAGCTTGGGAATTGGCTCCACAAAACTAGCAATCCACATACCTGCGTCAAGTAGCACCCCGATGATTGGCAGATCAACAATTATTGCTACTAAAGGAAATACACCGCCTATTCAACTGGCCAATCAGAATCATCCAACAAGAGGTAATTCCCGTTAGATAGTACCAAGGCATGCAAAGATGGATTTTCCTGCATATGACGACACTAAAGACCTATTAATTTGGGAACAACTTTTTGAAAATCAACATACAACGAAAGCGAAAAGGCTGGAGTGGCTGAGTTTCACATGCTCGGAGAAGTACAATTATGGTATTCTCAGCTTAAACGAGCAAAGGGCCCAATAAGTTGGGAAGAATTTTAGAAACATTGTTTCCAGCGATTCGGACCTCTTGAATGTAGCAACTCGATGGGTGAATTAGTCACGCTTCAACAAACTGATAGAGTCGGAATTCATCAATGTCAACTTCACGAAAAGTTGGCTAGGACTGAAATTGGATAATTAAGTTGATACTATTCCAAATTTTCTGGATGACTATCCTGAAATTTGAGCTTGAGGACAAGCTCTTTCAACGTGAGGGGAGTAATGTTGTGGATGTGTGGAGGTTAATTAATTAAGTATTTAATTATATTTTTAAGTATCTTTATTTATTATTTATTTATATTTTAAGTAGCTTTATTTATTATTCTAGAATAGGATTTTGTGTTTTCTACTTTCATAAGGATTAAACTTTCTAGAATAGGGTTTTATTTTTCCTACTTTCATAAGGATTAAACTATTGTTGTAATATGAGGTTTTGAAGAATAAATCAATAAGTCGTATTTCAGTAAAAGGCAAGAGATTGGAGTTCTCTCTTCCATTGAACTCTAAGGTTTCAATCCCCCTTTAACGAGCTGAAGAGATTGGAGTTCTCTCTTCCATTGAACTCTAAGGTTTCAGTCTCCCTTTAACGAGCTGAATTTATATATCGCCCTGTGAATCGACCTTCCCTAAAGATCCTAACAGATAAGAATCGAGTTACTTAAATAAACAAGAAAATAATACGAAAACGAAAATACTTAGATTAAAGACAAGAAATTAAAGATAGATGAGATTGGAGAATAAATCCCCAATTTCGAGTTTAAGTGTTAAGAATCCTAATTGATCTTAGTATTTAAAATTAGCGGATTAAGACTAATTATGATATTAATAGAGTCAATTCAAGAACTTAGATCAAAATTGATCTAGACCCCTATTTCGAAGAACAACAATTAGTATAAAACTAATCACCTTCTTTAATTAACTTTAATAGGAACCAAAGATATCAAGTTAAGAATGAATCTTACCTCCTAAACAATCGTTCTTATAAGGTTGCAAGATAAATGTCAAGTAGCCACACACAAAGGAGTAAAGAAGATAAACTCTCAATTAATTATAATCATGTCTGATTGAAAATAACAAAATTCATCCCTATATATAGGGAAAACCCCCCCTATCCCAATTAGCATGGGATTCGAATTCTAGGAAAGTTTAAACTAGGAAACTTTTAAACTAGAAAAGTTTAAACTAGGAAACTTTAAAGCATGTAAAAATAATACCAAAAATTCTCCCCTAAGGAAATAAGGAAAAGTTTTCAAATTTAATCAAAACCCATAGGGGCCCAATCTTCTTCCTTTTGGGCTTAGACTTGAATCATGAAATATGTGTAGCACTTAGCCCATTATTCTCCATAATTCTTGAACTCATTCTTGGGCTCTTTTTCTATCATAAGCATCTTCTTGATTTCACATTGAAGTCCAACAATCTGGGCTTGAGACTTTGATGAAGGTCTTTTTAGGTCTTCTATAGCATCATCACTGCCCATGGAGCTATCATCCCCTTCTTCTTGAAAAGAATTCGTCCTCGAATTTGATCCTCCATCAAACAAGGACAAGTCAGCAACATTGAAAGTGCACTTACCTGATAGTCACCAGGCACATTCAGTTTATAAGCATTGTCTCCAATTCGCTCGAGAACTATGAAGGGTCCATCACCTCTAGGATGCAATTTAGATTTCCGTTTGTAAGGAAACCTTTCTTTGCACATGTGAATCCAAACTAAGTCCCAGACTCAAATATGAATTGTTTTCGCCCTTTGTTTCTTCTTAAAGCAACTTGATCATCTCATCATAGCTGTCTAGGTACTCAAATTTTTAAGATGCGCTCTTTACTAGAACTTGCAGAGTGATATCTGTAAAGTTTAAGTGGAATAGCTGCAAAAATGAATGGTGGATTAATTCTTGATATTGAGAGCTTAAAGAAGAGTTATTCTTGAAACAGGATCTATATGAAAGGGAATAAAAATACATTTTTACAATGTAAGAGGGTATTCCTCCTTCCAACAAGTCTTTAGTTCTTAGTGCCCGTTTGGATTGGCTTTTGGCTTTTGGCTTTTGGCTTTTGGCTCTTGGCTTATAAGCCAAAAGCGGTTTTTGGCTTATTTTTAGCATTTTAGCCTAAAACCAAGTGCTTATAAGCACTTTTAAAATTTACTCAAACACTCCAAAAGTGCTTAAAGGTTATTTTGGCTTAAAAGCACTTAAAATATGTCAATTGAAATAGGCTTTTAGTTGTTTCTTCATACTTATTTTCTATTAAGCACTCACCACCAATAACGATCACTCATATGCTCTCTATCATCATTCTACGTACTATTTGGTTTATTGTTATATAAATGTTCTGGGGTGGAAAGGTACCAAATCTAATTTAGCAGATAAAACTGAATAGATCCTAGGAGTTAGACAGATGTACTTGAAGATCTATTTTCAATTGGGATACATATTTTGATAGAAAGAATACATTCCTGTTTGGTCAGAGAAAATATAGCGAATTAGTGGATATTTTGACCAAAATAATCCATTATTTAAATTATTTTATCAAAGTAGTATGTTTTTTAAAAACTTTACAAAACTAGTATAAACGTTGTTCGTAGTAACGTTTTATGTTTTAAAAAACTTAACAGCCCAAGAAGAATTGACAGACGACGTTAATGTAAGAAACGTCACTACCAGTTACGTTTTTGGCTTGAAACGTTACTAATAGTAACGTGACTATGTACATCGAATCTTTGTACAAATATGACATTAAATTCGTTAGTATGAATTACGTTTTAAGTATAAAACGTTACTCTGAGAAACGATATAGTCAAATCGAATCAGAACTAATGCAAAAACGTTACTACGAGCAACGTTTCAAGCCAAAAACGTAACTGGTAGTGACGTTTCTTACATTAACGCCGTCTGTCAGTTCTTTTTGGGCCGTTAAGATTTTTAAAACATAAAACGTTACTACCAACAACGTTTATACTAGTTCAGTAAAGTTTTTAAAAAACATACTACTTTGGTAAAATAATTTAAATAATGGATTATTTTGGTCAAAATCTCGAATTAGTGAAGCATGGGTAGGAAGAATAGCTAAAGCTCCAACTTGTTCTAGCACCCTGGTCCTTGAGTCAAATTATGACTAATTGATTACACCATTTTATTAAGATAGAAAAAGTACCCAACTGTTATTATATAGAAGATATCTTCTTTTCTTCATGGTTATATTTTTTTAAATCAAATCCTTCTACCTTTTGAACTAAATTCTCGTACATTTAATGTAGGGTATCTCAATCATTTATTAAGATTGTAAATGAACCTAACTGCAACTGTATTGAAAATATTTGGTGTTCTTTCCTTGTGGTTTTATACTGTTAAAACAACCATTCACTCTTTCCTTGTAGTGATGCAAAGAATTAACTTAGCAATGGTAAAAAAAGTTGTTAATGTAATTGGCATTGGATTCTGATGATGTTTTTCGTTACTTTGTTATTGTCAGGAGAAACGTTGGGCTACGAAACCATATAGATATTGCATATGATAATTCAGTCCCGGAACATCAGGTACCTTCTGTGCAAGACATCTTAGTTTTCTGCAATAAGGTTATGAGGTGATATCTTTAAGACTTTGGCATTCCATTTAGATTGCTTCTTACATTCTTATTCCTCAAGATAAGCTTTGTGGAAAGTTGCCTTTCCTGAGGAAGAACTTTGTGGTCTGATATTTGAATAGTGAAAGGAAATGGCCTGGAAAGGAAAAATCCATCTACTGACTTCAGGTACATCAACACCTCGCTTCAACAAAAAATTTTTTTAAAAAAGAAAAAGATAAAAGAGGATTATTTTCAGGCTTATTAACATTTTTCTGATTAATTTTCCTTCCTACCTATTGCAATATTGAGTAGTTTCTAAGTTTCTTGATTGATTCTGCGAAGGTGGTGGATTATATCGCTGGAGAATTTGTTATACTTCGCATGTTACTATTTTACAGGAGAATGATACGTCAAACCTTCTAAGCATATGTAATGCGTACTGCTAAGAGTGAGAACATTATCAGTAAAAGTCAATTTTTAGTGTCGAAATTGGCTATTATCTTTGTTACTTCTTTGAGCTTTTATTAATAAGGTGTGTCAATGCTCTTCTTACTCTGCATTCTTATCTTTGTGGAACATAGATAGATGAGAACTTATAATTTATTTGCAGATAACTAATCAGGGATGCAAAGTCATTCATTAAATTAAACCAAAAACGAAAAACAAAGCATGTTTCCCAGGCATTGAGAGGTCAGGGTCCTCCCGGAGCTTAAAGCATTGAGGTAATTACTTAGCCTTTAAAAAAAATATTTCTCCATCCTTTTTTTTTTGGCTTCATTTTCTGGAGTTCTGTTTGTTGGAACAATTCTGTGGATTAATGATGTGAGTTTAGGGAAAATTTGAATCATTCATGGTTTTGGAAGAATTAGTTAAAACACCGAGACAATTTGAGGTTGACCTTTTTATCAGCAGTTTACTTATTCAACACAAGCCTATAAACCATCTCATAGTTGTTTGCCATTTGAACTTTTCATCCACCTGCTCTGCCATATCGACAAGAAGTGATTATTGATGATTGGTGCATTCTTTATCATTGAGGTACATAGTAGATTCAGTTCCTTCTTTGAAGATGGTGCATAACTGATAAGGTAAAGTAATTAATCAAGTCTTGCATGAAATAGTTGTAATTTTTGTTCTTTATCTCTTAAACTTTTTATTTTCCAATAGCAGTTCATATCAAAAATAATAATGCATCTTATGTAAATGTATCTCCCTTCCTGATTTTAGTGAGACGAAGATCCAGTTCATGCTGGAAAGAGATGAATAATTAATTTTAACTTTGTTTTCTTATACTTTTGATAAGTAATACATGTAAGAATATTACGTATTAATGACCCACATATTTTTTGATAATAAATTTACCTTGTCTCCCAAGTAAAGTAATAAATCAATCAAGTTATGTATATATGGTATTTCTTTGATGAGAAGAAATAACTATGAAAGTCGCTAAGGTTAAAGTTATTTGCCTAAGAGTCTCTAGCCTACCTATAAATATGCTTGTGACTCCATCAGTTTCATACCTTTTGATAGGCATAGGTTAAAAGACTCCTAAACTTGTTAAAAATTCCCTCTCAAGTTTTTCTTTCTTCTTACACTTGGACAATGATGGCTGAAGGTACGTTCCTGTTTAACTTTTCCGCTGCATTTTGGCTTTGTTTATGTGTTGAAAATCAACATGTGGTATCAAGAGCCATCCTTTAACCGTATTGTTCAGTGTTATATTCTGATTGAGATCCTAGATCTATTTTCGGTTACATCATGGTATGAGTTATATTGTAACTTATTTTACTTACAAGATCTAATTTGAAGTTTAACATTATGTCAAATTAAGAGTCTCGTGTTTGATAGTTATTAAATAACTAGATCTGCTTTGGTACTATGTACGTTTGAAATTTTATTTGTTATTTAAATTGATTCAATTAATTAACAAGTGATTATCGTTTTTTAACGAAGGATATGTAGGCTCAGTCTATTTCTTTGTTATTCGATTTTTTCCTTGTTATTACGAGTTGCTTTGTACACCGGATTGCTTTGATGTAGGCTATGCCTATTCAATCCGGTTTTAACATTGTGATTAATTAACTATATATTTAAGTTAATTATTAAAGTTAAATACTTTGAGATGCTTTATACAATGGATTGCTTTGATGTAGGCTCTGCCTATTCAATCCGTTTTAGCATTTTAATAGTTAACACTTTGTTTAAGTTAATTATTAAAGGTAACAATTGTGAGATGTCATTCTGAGTTCTTTTTATCATATGCTTGGGTTAGCCACATCATCCTGAGTATATGATATAAAGAAAAGCTAAATTATTTAATCACATAAAGCTAAGTGATTGGGATATAATAATGACATCTAATAAAGTCCGATTATCTTTTCAAAATAATAGCCTTACCTCACAGGGAGGTAACTATTTTGGTTAGATTAATTGCAATGAGATAGTAAACCTTTCTGTTTAAAAATTATCCTATGCCCACAGGTATGAATTATTTTCTTGTTTTATTTGGTTTACTAGTCTAATAAAGTTAAGTAATTCTATGCATGGGTTGCAACCTCTACCCACAGGAAGGTTTAGAATTTACTTAAGAATCGGTATTTACGCAATTCACTTTGATGGTTATGTATTTCATAGCTTATGTATGTGTATCCTTATTTTGTTGTTAACATAACTTTTCCTACTGCTCTATTTAATGAAAATGCTCGAATTCCAATGTTGTCTGGTGACAACTTTACTGAATGGAAGGAGAAAGTCCTTCTCACTTTAGGGTGTTCGGATCTGGATCTGGCACTCCTTGTGGAAGAACCACCTAAGCCCACAGAATCAAGTACGCCAGAGGCTAAGGCTTCTTATGAGCGGTGGGAGCGATCTAATCGCTTGAGCTTAATGCTCATAAAAGCTCATATAAGCTAAAACATTAGGGGTTCCATCCCTAACAATGACAATGTTAAAGCTTACATGAAGGCAATTGATGAACAATTTGTAAGCTCTGACAAGGCGTTGGCCAGCACCCTTATGAAGAGGCTCTCAAGTATGACATTTGATAAAAGTCGTACAGTACGTGAGCTTATAATGGAGACGAGAGATATTGCTGCTAAACTCAAGTCCCTTGAGGTTGTTATATCTGCACCATTTCTTGTGCATTTTATTCTTAACTCTCTTCCTACGGAATATGGTCCGTTCTAGATATCTTACAACACACATAAAGATAAATGGTCAATCAATGAATTCTTGACCATGTGTGTGCAAGAAGAGGAGAGGTTGAAGCATGAGATACCTGAAAGTGCTAATTTGGTGACTCATGATAAGAAAAATGCAATGAAAGACAAAAGTGTTCTTATGAAGAAGAAAGGTAGTCTTGACAAAGACACTTACCGTTCCTGCAGAAAGAAGGGACACTGGAAGAAAGATTGCCTGAAATACAAGAAGTGCCTTCAGAAGAAAGGTAATTTACCTTTGTATGTTATGAATCTAATTTCATTGAAGTTTCTGATAATACATGGTGGATCGATTCTGGTTCCACAACTCATATTGCCAAAACCATGCAGAATTTTCTAACTCTAAGGAAGCCGACGCAAAGTGAACAAAATGTTTACTCTGGCAATAGGACGGCATCACATGTGGAAGGCGTGGGGACTTATAGGCTCATTTTAAAAGATGGTTTTCAATTAGATTTAGAAAACACTTTTTATGTTCCATCGTATTCTAGGAATTTAATTTCTCTTTCTAGACTATCAATAGCTAGTTATGATTTCAATTTTCATTTGTCTACAATGAAACTTTTGAAAGGCAATAAAGTTGTTGGTTTTTGAAATTTGTATGGAAAGTTATTTAAATTTGAGCTAGCCTTCACGACTGAATGTAATGTCTTAACTCTGCATGATAAAGAAATTGGCACTAAGCGATGTATTATCAATGAGAACTCATCAAGTCTTTGGCACAAGAGATTGGGACATATCTCTATTAAAAGAATCAAAAGGTTAGTTAATGATGGAGTTCTTGAAGCTCTTGATTTTTCTGACTTTGGGACTTGTGTGGACTGCATAAAGGGTAAGCAGACCAACAAATCCACTAAAGGTGCCAAAAGGAGTTCTCAATTGCTTGAAATCATACATACAGATATTTGTGGACCTTTTCCTACCCCTTGCTTGAATGGTGAGAGATATTTTATCTCATTTATTGATGACTATTCAAGATATATGTATCTCTATCTTCTGTTTAGTAAATCGGAAGCACTTGATGCTTTTAAAGTTTTTAAAACAGAAGTAGAGAAACAAATTGGAGCTCAGATCAAAATTATAAGATCTGATAGGGGTGGAGAATATTATGGCAGATACACAGAAAAGGGACAAGTTAAAGGTCCATTTGCTGAGTTCCTTGAAGAGGAAGGTATAATTGCTTAATATTCCATGCCAGGAACACCACAACAAAATGGTGTGGCAGAAAGAAGGAACCGAACATTAATGGACATGGTAAGAAGCATGATTAATAAATCAAGCTTATCTTTATATTTATGGAGTGAAGCCTTAAAAACTGTTGTGTATAATTTAAATAGGGTTCCATCCAAGGTTGTCCCTAAGACACCTTTTGAATTGTTTAAAGGATGAAAACCTAGTTTAAGCCATTTACACGTTTGGGGATGTCCAACTGAAGTAAGGGTTTATAACCCACAGTTAAAAAAGTTGGATGAACGAACAATAAGCGGTTTCTTTATAGGCTATGTGGTTAACTCTAAAGGATTTAGATTTTATTGTCTTTCTCATTTTCCTAAAATTGTTGAGGCTAGAAATGCTAAATTTCTTGAGGAACATGAAGTAAGTGTGAGTGGTTCAACTCAAGTGGTGGAACTAAAAGAGATAAGGGAATCACTTATGGTGCCTTTATATATTGAAAACTTGAATGCAAATCAGTTAAATTCTCATGAATTACCTAAGGAGCAACAAGTTCAAAAGCCACCACCACTTGATGAGCCACATGAAGAGCAATCCGCTTTACCTGAACCCATTGTTGAAAGAGCACCTGAACAAGTGGAAGTGAGGAAATCCTCGAGAGATAGTAAACCAGCAATTTCTAGTGACTATGTTGTATATCTCCAAGAGTTTGATTATGATATTGGACTAAAAGATGATCCATTTTCCTTTTCACAAGTCATGAGTGGAGAAAACTCTACACTTTGATATGATGCCATGAAAGAAGAGTTGGAATCTATGGCTAAAAATAAAGTTTGGAATCTCGTTGAATTACCTAAAGGAGTCTCTACTATAGGATCCAAATGGGTTTATAAAACTAAAAGAGACTCATCTGGTAATGTCGACATAAAGCTAGACTTGTAGCCAAGGGTTTCACTCAAAAGGAAGGCATTGATTACCATGAAACTTTCTCTCCTGTATCAAAGAAGGATTCATTAAGGATAATCATGGCATTAGTAGCTCACTTTGATTTAGTGCTACATCAAATGGATGTGAAAACGACTTTCTTGAATGGAGATCTTGAAGAAGAGGTATACATGCGTCAGCCTGAAGAATTTTGTGATAAGGATGAAAGTCACCTTGTTTGCAAGTTGAATAAATCTATTTATGGACTAAAACAGGCTTCCCGCCAATGGAATATTAAATTTCATAATGTTGTTTCTTCATTCGGATTTACGGAGAACATCATTGATCAATGTATATACCTTAAGATAAGTGGGAGCAAATATATTTTCCTAGTCCTATATGTGGATGTCATTTTACTTACGAGTAGTGATTTGGGGTTGTTGCATGAGACGAAACAGTTTCTTATCCAGAATTTTGAAATGAAGGATAAGGGTGAAGCCTCATATGTCATTGGTATAGAGATTCACAGAGATAGATCTCAACGACTGCTTGGACTATCTCAAAGAGCCTATATTGAAAGAGTTCTAGAAAGATACGGAATGAAAAACTGTTCACCTATAGCAACACCTATCATTAAAGGTGACAAATTCTCATTGAATCAATGTCCACAAAATGCATTGGAGCAAGAGCAAATGAAAGGCATTCCATATGCTTCACTTGTTGGAAGCCTTATGTATGCACAGGTCTGCACTAGACCTGATATTGCCTTTGTAGTAGGAATGCTTGGTAGATATCAAAGTAACCCTGGTCTTGATCATTGGAAAGTTGGTAAAATGGTTTTGAGATATTTGCAAGAAACTAAGGATCCTAAGCTTACATACAGATATTCTGACTCATTGGAAGTCATTGGCTATTCAGACTCCGATTTGGGTGGATGTAAAGATAGTGGTAAATCTACTTCTGGATACATTTTCCTTCTTGCTGGAGGTGCTGTGTCTTGGAGAAGCGTTAAGCAAACCATTATTGCAACATCCACGATGGAAGCTGAATTTATAGCATGCTATAAAGCTACATCACAGGCGTTATGGTTGAAGAATTTTACTTCAGGCCTTAAAATTGTTGATTCTATTGCGAGATCATTGAGAATGTTTTGCGATAATTCAACTGCAGTATTCTTTTCAAAGAATAATAAGAGTGGTAGCCGAAGTTAGCACATCGACATAAAATATTTGATGGTTAGAGATCATGTCAAGAAGTAAGATGTGAGTTTTGAACATGTTAGTACTACTTTGATGATTGCTGTTCCTATGACTAAAGGTTTACTAGCTAATGTTTTCAAGGATCATGTAACCCGTATGGGACTTAGTAACTCATTGTAGTCTTGCTCTATTCTCCAACAGTTTATCTAGACATTATCGTTTTTATTATACATGAACGTGCACATTTTGATTTTCATGTATTATAAAGTGATCATTGGATCAAATAAAGTTGGACTCTAAATGACTTATATTAAGTTCATTTATAAAATTGTTGGACACTTTATTTAGAATGTATTGTACATTGTAATACATGGAATGAAATGTTTAATTAAGAGCATGACCGCCATGATTCTTGTATTATATATTCCTGATAAAGTTATTGTTGCATAATTATTAAGTTGAGTGAATATGCGTTTATGGCCATATTGTTTATTTTCACTCATAAAGGATTGTCTGATTTTGATATGTGGGTCAAGTGGGAGAATGTAAGAATATTAAGTATTAATGACCCACATATTTTTTGGTAATAAATTTACCTTGTCTCCCAAGTAAAGTAATAAATCAGTCAATTACTTTTCCTCCAAGTTATGCATATATGATATTTCTTTGATGGGAAGAAATAACTATGAAAGTCGCTAAGGTTAAAGT
This sequence comes from Capsicum rhomboideum, assembly GCA_031232105.1. Taxonomy (NCBI): domain Eukaryota; kingdom Viridiplantae; phylum Streptophyta; class Magnoliopsida; order Solanales; family Solanaceae; genus Capsicum; species Capsicum rhomboideum. The sequence continues at coordinate 152,492,036 of CP124714.1, read as the reverse complement.
TATTTGCCTAAGAGTCCCTAGCCTACCTATAAATACGTCTGTGACTCCATCAGTCTGGCATACCTTTCGAGAGACATAGGCTAGAAGACTCCTAAGCTTGTTAAAAATTCTCTCTCAAGTTTTTCTTTCTTCTTACACTTGGACAATGATGGCTGAAGGTACGTTCCTGTTTAACTTTTCTGCTGCGTTTTGGCTCTGTGTATGTGTTGAAACTCAACAATACACATAAAAGATCATTTGACACCTGCATTAACTTGCTGATGTAACATTAATACATAAAGCGAAGAATCAAACTAGCAAAGGTGTAATGATATTTTTTTCTCTTCATGTAGCATGATATTAATAAATTGACAAAACTAAGGAAGTTCACACTTTGAAAAATTTATTTTTCCTTGTCTAATTGGTTTTCCGTACTACCGTTATTCTTTATGCTCTTTCTTTTCAATCGTTATTCGTTCTGAAAATTTTTTGGCCTGGAATTGCCCTTGAAAAGTTTTTGCCCTTTTCTACATATGAGATTTGACATATACTAACTTTTATATCAAGAAATTTCTCTTCTGCATACTTATTAGATAAAGGGTGCACAACCTTTTGGAGTAGGACAGTGTTGCTTGAAGAATTAATGAAACAATTGTATGGATTTGTACTCTGTATTTTGTTCTTGAAACTTGTCGACAAATTTTCAGTTTGGATGTCATTGGACCTGTGCTGGAACAAGTTCCAGCAATCTAATTTATGTATACTCAATTTTTAACATTTTGGATTGGTTAGTATTTTGAATTGACTTTTTATGTAAAATAGATGCAAATTCAATTGGAATCAAGAAAGTTCAATGGAAAAGCTAAAAAAAGGGTCTTGAGAACGAAAGTAATCTATGAAAAAAGATGATATTAGAGATCCTTGTCGGTAAAGGGAGTGTTAAGGCAAAAATGATATTGGAGATCCCAGTTGGTAATGGAAGTGTTAAGGCAATTTCATCCGCAAAGCCATCAAATGAGGTGGGAATTATTGTTCGAAATTTTGTTTCTATTCGAACAAGTGGCATAAACTCACCAGAGGAGAAAACTCCATGATTAAATTATGTTGTATTTTTCAAGATAATCTTATTTTTGTTGGGTATTTGTGACAAAACAGTCTTTGTCCCAAAATTGCCTTTTGATCTATTATAATATAGAGCCCGTTTGAATTAATCTCTTTTTTAGTTTTTTTAGGTGTTTGGTAAATTAAAAAGTACTTAAAAAAAAGCTAAAAGCTGATTAAAAAAAGCAAAAAGTGAGAAGCTGGGTACCCCCAGCTTTTTTTTTTAAAGATTAAAATTCTTTTAAGTTTGACCAAAATATTTACTTTTTTATCCCTTATATTTTCCTCAAATTCCAACAATACCCTGAATATGTAGCCCTTAAATATATGGTTTTTCTTTCTTTTTCTCTTTGCTGCTTCTCTTCGTCTCTTCCCTCCATCGTCTTCATCTTTCTCCTTTGTTTTCAGCGAATTTATATCTGAATTTATTTAAATATATTCATTTTTGAGATTAGATTAGCTTCTTGAGAATGAACTCTCATCATTCATTATTGAAAGAACTTTGTGTAGTCCCTTGTACTGTTGATTTGTCTAGTTTTTTAACGATATAAACTGTTGTAATAGTAATAGCCATGACAATATTTCAATAACATATTTTTTAACATAGCCAAATTGTTACAAGCTTGCAATATTACAATATAATACTATATTTATATAAAAGATGTCCTAAAATTTTATTTTTTAATATTTAAAAATAAAAAAATAACTTATATTTATAGATTGACCTCACAATTAATCACTTACGTTGAAAGTGCATTTAAATAGAAACTATTTTTGAATTATTAGAATTAAAAATTATATATAATTCAACTTATTCATGGTGTTAGCTTTAAGGACATTTAAGTCATTTTGACAATAAAAAGTGCTTAACAACACTTGTTTACCAAACACATCAACAACTTTTTTTTTAGTTTCAACACTTTTATCCAAACACTTATTTGCTTAATTCAGAAGCACTTATTTTAAGCTTTTAATCACTTGAGCTAAAAAACTATTTTTTTAATCCTATCCAAACAGCCTCATAATCTCTTCTTGGATTATAATTTAAATTTGTATTTTACCATAATTATTATTGTCACTAATCAGATAATTTATAGTGACAATTTTGTTTCGTTGGTAAAATAATATTTTTAGTGACGACATGATAGGTATCAACTGTAAATTGTAAGCCATTTTTATAAAAGCAAAGTTTGTCGCTAATTTATGCATATAGGGATGAAATATCTTTTCGTATATAAAAAGCCGTCTTTGCTGACGAAATTATCTTTGTTCAACTACGAAATACATATAACTTTAGAGACAATTGATATAGTCATTAATTAAACTAAAAAATTAGTGACAAAGTGATTTTGTCGGCATTAGTAACCTTTTTAGTGACGAAAAGACATTATCAACTACAAATTTTAATACTTTTTTGACGATTGAGTTCATCATAAATACTATGTTGGGGACGAAAAAAAACTTGATAAACTTTATTTAGCAGCGAAACACTAAGTTGTTTTTGTAAACATTTAGCGACTCACGTTTAGGGACGAACGTTTGACGATTTTTCTTTCGTCACGAAAAATATTTCATGACGAAATATGATGTTTAGGTGACAAATTAATTCGTCGCCACTGATCAAATTTGTTGTATTGATCTTTGATTTTTGGCTTCTCATTTCGACAGTAACAAATTGTGATTTTTGCAATTGCGGTTTTCAATAGCACCGCATATAGAAATGAGGGTTTTTTCTTGATTGTGGAATGATATTCTAAATTTAAAAGTATAAAATTGTCGAAGTTCGAGTTAGGTCTTAGCTCGCTCAGTTTAGCTCGGTTAAGTCATGTAAGATTACTTTAAAATTATAATTCATCCATTAAGCTCAATTAATAAGTACAATAACATTGTACCCAGTTAATCCCACGAGTGGGGTCTAAGGAGGATATTGTGCGCGTACATTTTACCTCTACCTTGGGAGGTAGAGAAACTGTTTCTAATAGACCCTCGGCTAGTTCAATTAATAAGTATATTAATAATATCTTAATTTAAAATCTAATAATTACTATTCCCTCCATTTCAGTTTAGATGACAAGGTTTGACTGAACACATAGTTTAAGGAAAAGAAAGAGTTTTGAAACTTGTAGACTTAAACATGCCATATTTGTGTGGCTATGAAAGTTCATCATTAAAGATAAGATGTGAAGTTTAAGTTAAATCGTTTCCAAATTTAGAAAGCTGTCATTCCGTTTGGATGGACTAAAACGGAAATGTAGCCACATAAACTGTAACAGGGGAGTAATAAATTTGTAATTTCGTACTTCTTTTTTAATTTTTAATCACATTGCAACTTAAGAATATTTTATGTGTGATGTGAAATGTATAACTAGAATAAGTTGGTAATTAAAAAATAATGGAACGTAAGTTAGTATTGCTAATTTATTTTCTTAGTTTTGCCCTAAAAGTTGTAGTTGACATTTAATATTAAACTAGGTGCATTCGAATTTAGAATTATAATTTGTATAAATAAATTGCAGTTGAATTCATCTGTCAATCAATTTGTTATGAATTTAATTTTTTCAGAAGGTGTAGCACTGTTGGCGGAAGCAATCGGTTGAGCTCGAATTTACTCGGTATTGTAGTAAGTTCGGTTGGGCTCGACTCAACACTCGGCATTAGTTGCTTACATTGTCATGTCTCATATTTTTATCAAATTTGAATGACATCTCTGCAACTATAAGCCATTTACTTTGCACTTAGAGTTCATTAGAGGAAGCCTCTCTTTTCAGTCGTCTCCTCTTCCACAGAGATATTGACTGCAGACAAAATAGACTCCAGATTTGGTTCTCTTCATCAGCCTTGGTCTTGTTAGTGTTGGTTGGGCTTAGTGGATTATTACCTGTGTGGCACAGGCTATTAGGTCAAACCTTAAATGGAAAGCTTTGGAGAGTTCTGATTTGTGCGTCCAGATGTGAATCATGACTTTTTAACATATTTTACTCATTTTTTTCTTTATCGGCCTTTTTCTTGTTTAGATTACTTGCCCATTTAAGCTTCGGGTTTCGGCAAATTAACCTTGCTCCATTGACTTACTACGTATAAAATCTCAATTCGGAAGATTTTTCGCTTGGTGGATAGAGTCACTCGGTACCTGTGCTGATGGGAGGTAGTAGGTACCCGGTGGTATTAGTTTTAGCTCAGGTAAGCTGGTCCGGACACCATAGTTATCAGTGAAAGATAAATTGCTTAGCGTCTCTTTCTCAATATCTTGGTTTACACCACCCTGTAATCCATTCTCAGGTAGAGCAATGCATATGACCTTGTTGCACTGGAGACTAACATGCTTAGTGATTGGTTGATGATGACCTATTCAAGTTGGTCAATAGGCATGATGAATGGGATGAACGGGCGAAACCTTAAAAAAGTTGTAAAAGAAACGGGTGAAACCTAATTGTAGAGTGCAAGTTAGTTATTGTCTGAGAGATCCACTTATGTCCTGTCTTTGCCGCCTGCTGTTTGATCTGACTTTGCCTGTGAAACAATGTCTTATATTTCTTGTATTGTCATCTTTCAGGCCTTTTCCTTCCTGCAGTTGTTAGGCCAATGCTTGATTTTTCTGAATCATCAAAGCAAGTCCCTTCACCTGCTCTAAGTGATGTGAGTAAACTGTGCCTACTGTTGTCTCTGGGTACAAAATCTGTATTTAAACAACAAGAACTTCAACTTTAAGTTCAAGAACAACAAAGAAGTTCAATAACTTCATACACAAGTTCAACAACAATGAACTATCAAAAATGAAGTTTCAACTATTTTCTGGAAAATAACAAAACCGTTTTTTTATAGAGATGAAACAGAAATGTAGAATCAAGTACTCCGAATTCACGGTGTGTCCTTAAGGAATTTATTCCCCTCAAGTACCCGAGGTTATGGAATCTTTCCTCCCAGGATAAAATGATTCACTTCAGTAGAATAGTAGTACCTCAAATTCTACCGAACAACGAACTCACTCAATGATTTGATGATCACACTTGAGCTTTTCAAGAAGAAGAAGATGTTTTTTTCTTTCCGAAATTTCGTTACAAAACCTGAGAAAAAATCAGGTTTTTATAGCCATAAAGAGTTGCTTCTGAAAAGAAACAATGGTTCATGAAAAAAGACAACTTTCTGAAACGTCACTTGACATGCGGCCTGCGCCCGCAGGTGGCGACATGCGGCCGCAGGTCGTGAATCGACAATTTCCAGAAACATCACTGCCATCTGCGAAGGTCACTTGCGTCCGTAGGTGACGACATGCGCTCGCAAGTCTTCCTTTTTAGCGTGAAACAGTGTATCGCTTCCTCGAAGGGTCGCATCCCTTCGAGGTGCGTTGTGACATGCGTCCGCACATGCCACGTGCGTCCGCAAATAAAGAAGAATCATTTCTTATCGGATTTATGAATTTTGTCCAAAAAGGTAATCTCTCAATCAATTGCCGAAGCCGAGTGGCGACGACGACAGCGCAAGACATGTCTTGTTCTTGCCTCACTATCCACATGAAGGAGAGTGTTCCAATATAAACACTAAGAATTTCTTTCTCCCACCAATGTGGGAGAACTTAACTTTCTTAAAGTGAAATTTCACTCTTTCACTTTTCCTCCATTTTCCATTCACAATACACTTAGAACCCAACACCTACTAGTTCAAGTGCCTGTTTTTCCTCCTTTTCCCCAATTTCCTTGTCATTTTCAGCTGGCTAGATGTGGTTTTCTAGTTTATCTCCCTCTTGGTTACGCATAATGTTGTAATCTTTACTGCATTACGGCAATTTTTAACAGGTTATATTAGTCTCACATACTATAACAACCGGTGGTTTCCAAAAATCATGTCTTTAGCAGTTTTAATTCTGCTTTTCAATGTCTTTCATTTTATAGTTTTTTCTCTTTGTGCTATACTAAATTTAAGATATGAGTTGTAAACTGTTAGGACTGGTAGGCTTTGTTTTTCAATCAACCAACTCCCGCAGTTTCTGTGTTGCCTCAATTTGTCCTACTGGATAGTCTGTATTTCTCCGATGTAAATAGCATAAACCTCTTGTAGTTAGCTGTATCTAACATTCTAAAGACTCCAAATAGGATTATGAAGTGAAACATGTGCAATTTATTTAGCGTTGCGTCTGGATTTATAAAGATACCTTAGTTGCTCTCAAGTTCATTACTTTGAGAAGATAGGCGTCTACTCTGTACTTGAACAAAATCTTGCCTTTCATGTTTTGCAGGTGGTTGCTGGTATGACTGGCAAGAAACAAGGATAATTTGCCGGTCAGATTTTCGCATTAAAAAGCCCACTGTAGTCTTATTTACACCCGTCTTTGTTCATTCTGATCAGAATATGAAAATAAGATCTTTATTTGTGGATAACTATTAAAGATTTTGATTTGGAGCTGTTTGAATTCAGAAATTGCCTTCACTTATTACCCATTCAATGCATGTAGGAGGCATTTTCACCATTTGAAATGCTTGGGTTTAACTCCCCATTCTCTGGGAATTTGATTCACGCGAGTACTCTTTCCTCTTTTGCCTTAATCAACAACAACATACCTAGCATAATTCCACAAGTGGAGTCTGGAGAGGGTAGGATCTATGGAAACCTTACCCCTGCCTTTATGGGAAGCGAGGTTGTTCTTGGTCGACCCTTAGCTCAAAAGAAATGTAATCAAAGCAGGATTGAAAGGAAAATAACAACAAAATAGCAAGATGAACAAAGTAAATGAAGCAACATATAGTAATAAAAATTGAAGAAAAAGATACTATGAGAATACAAACTAATACTACTAACTGAAATCCCGCACCCATAGCCATACCCTCCTCTTTTAATTTGCCTTATACTACTAACTGAAATCCCGCACCCATAGCTTAATTTGCCTTGGCAATAGAAAAATCTCCATTTGGTCATACATTCAACTTTAACTCGAAATATTATTTGCAAATCTTCAATTTGATACACCATTTCAACTTCAACAGGGAATACATGCTTCTATTCCGTTTCCAAATAAAAATCATATCCAAACACAATATCTAATAAACAACCTGCATTCTTAACAAGGATTTCTACTTTCTAGTAGAATCAGACCAACCAAAGCAAACTATTCTCCATTAAGATTAAATTGACTGCTCCCTTTGAAAGTTATACGATGAGCAATTCTTTGACTTGCTGCTCTTCCATGGTATGGCCTTCTTGAACCCCTCATATATATTTGCCTATAATTTTGTCAATAAGAATGAAATTAAACTAGAAAAAAAGAAAATCTAACAGAAACGAAAGACGAATAAGTCCTACTTGCCCAGCGAAAAAAATTCAACACATTCTCTCAGTTATGCTAATTTAGACTAAAGCTACTGAATTCGATGAATTCATAATCTAAACTCTAGCTTAGTTTAATGCACATCTTAACTGCTCCAACATGACCATTTATATCGACACAAGTATCAATTAACTATGTCCACCAACATTTAGGTAACTACACATTAATTCCAATTATATTTATATTGACTATATAAATTTTCACTGATCTGAATGTTGAATGGGACACATGTTCCCAAAATATCATAAACCAACAGGACTATGTCCTTCCATTATGGATGGAAAATTGATCACACCCTATAGGTGAGGGCACTACCTACATTTCCAACCTATTCATGCTTTAAATTGCCTAAGATAGTTGTGGTATGTTTATCATATATTCGTATCATATCCATACGTGAAGTAGATTAGCTTTTATCACCATAGTTGTCTTCTTCAATACAACTGCCCCTACTACTATTTTGTCTTGTCCCATGTGCTCAAATTTATGAAACTAGTGCAATTTGTTGAAAGTTTGATCAGTTAGGTCATTCATAGTTCATTGTCCCAATTTATATGGTATAGTTCGACGGGACACAAAATTTAAGAAAGAAAAGAAATTCTTAAAATGTAAAGTCCAAACCACACTTAAGACATTTTTGTGACTATATATCATCTAAATAAGATTAAAACAAAACTTTAAAGTTGAGTCGTTTGTAGATATATAGAGACAATATTCTTTTAGCAATAAATTTAAATGGAAAGCGTGAAGCAAAAATTGGACAGAGAGTAACAACCAAATTTATGGATCAAACTAACCCGTCAACACTTTCAATCAAAAAAGTGTAACCAATTGCATAAGCTATTTGAAGACTAAATTAAGAGAACGCAATAAATTGAAAGTTTGTAACAAGAAGTCAAGAACTTATTCTAGAAGTGATTTTTGTGTCGAAGAAGATTGGATTGTAGTTCACTTTTCAATACAATTGGAATACATATTTTGAGCAAATTGATATTGATTCGACTACACGTGGGTTGAGACCATGCAACACTTTATCCTACTCCTAGCTAGTTCTACCCACCCTTTTTTTGGATAATGATAGCGTCCTGCCAAATCGTGATGTGCATCTCGACTATTTCATCGAGTTCTTGGTATCTTTTATTACAATAGAATCGGATAACTTTATCCATCGATATTTAGGTCTAGATGAGACGAAATTACCTATTTTTTTTTAAAAAAAAAAAATCTCTACTCAGATTCAAGCCTTGATCCCTAAAATTCACACTCACTTCATTACACTTTTGGGTGTTAATTATACGCTCTGTTTCTAATAGTTAGTATCTCAATATGATGCAAGCCTCGTCCATTTATCACTTAATCTAATCTAAGTTTTATGTACTAATAAAAAAAATAAAAAAACCGACACGACTCAATCATCTATATGATAATTGCATATAATTCTATTTTATAATCATTAATTGGAAACCCTTAAATAGGGTAATTTACTTGCTTATAAGTTAAACTACTTCTGAATGTGACATACATACTAAAGAAGGACACCACCATATGTTGTAGATAAACATACTAAAGATAAGAAGATCGTTCTGAATGTGATAGCTGAGATGTGATTCTTCGTTCCATCAATTCTCTTGTCAATTTCTTTATTTCTTAGTAAACTTCATAGTCAATTAAACTGCATCACATTAATTAATCTCAAACAAGGACTGACATTTAGCAACAATAACAACATATTCAGTATAATCCCACAAAGTGAGGTTCGAAGAGAGTAGAGTGTATGTGTATCTTACTTCTACTTGAGAGGTAAAGAGGCTATTTTCGATAGACCCTAACTCAAGATATAATAACCCAAATCAGTCAAGAAAAAAGTAACAGAAGTATCAAACAGTAAAAAAAATACTAACAGATATTAACAGGCCAGTAACTACACCAAAATAAAATGATAGTTGAAGTACAAATAAAAGACAACAAATAGTAATAAAAATCAAAAGACAAGCAACGAAGCCTTTAAAACTTACCCATATCATGTGAGACTTGGTGGAAGAAAGATTAGCTGAGCATCCATCTCTTCTAAAACTTGCCATTCTTGCACTGCAACTTCCACCTCCATCACATTTTCCTGCAGACTCCATAGATGATAAAAACACAGAACAACTATCACTAGCACTCTTACATTTAACATTCCTCTGCCACCACTTTCCCCTTTTAACAAACTTCTCTATTTCTGAAGTTTTGCTGACATTTTTCAAGAACCTAAAAGAAGATGAGGAAAACTTAGGCTTTAAAGTACTCATATTAGTATTATAAGGTCCATCAAGAACAGTGGTAGGTGATGGTGTGTTCATAGAGTAAAGTCTTGGAGGTGGCTCTAAGGATTTTGGTTTGAAATTTGAGTTAATTGGGAGATTAATAATATTTGGTTTTCCAGGTTCTTTTTCCCATTGAAAAGGAACAGAAGCTAAGGTGGGATGATGAACAGGTGAAGTACACATTTTTTGTTCATGTTCGTGAGGTGAAAATAGAGGAAGTTTGGGTACAATTGGCTCTACTAACTCTGCTGCCCCCATAGCTTGTGTTTGTGGTGAAGAGAAATTTGTTTGACAAGGAGTATATAGAAGAGACGATACAAGGATTTTGGTTGGTAGTTCAAGGGGTATTTTATACTCCCTTTATCTCAAAATAAATGTCACTTTAACTCATTTCTATTTCACATCCATTAATAAAAATGATAAATGTAAAATATACTTTCTTCATTTATTTTTACTTATCATATTTCACTTCAGGAGAATTAATTTAACTTCTTCCTCCGTTTAAAAAAGAATGATCTAGTTTGACTTGGCACGGAATTTAAGAAAATAAAAAAAACTTTTGAATCTTGTGATTCTAAATTAAAGTTATGGCAAATGTACCAAAATACCCTTTAATCTTGTGGTCTTAAACATGCCATGTGGAAAGTTGGAATTAAAGTTTTGTCAAAAAAGGAAAGGGTTATTCTTTTTGAAACGAACTAAAAAAGAAAGTAGGTCATTCTTTTTGAAACGGAGGGAGTAATATTTAAAGCTAAATTGAATTAGGTTAATTAATATTTAATATTTAGATATTTCAAACTATACAAAAAATATGATAAGTTGAAATCCTTTTCATATTAATATATTGAAAAAATACATCTTAAAATGTCGATCAAAATTCATATAATTTATCTTTCGAAAGCAAAACATGACAAATAAAAGTAAACGAAGAAAGTAACTTATTAAGTTATTTCTATTTATTAGATGTTTTTGATAAAATTGAGTTCTATTAAAAAGAAATAATTCTTTAATACTCTCTCCATCTCAATTTATGAATTACCTTTCACATTTCAAGATTTAAACAAGTTTTCCTTTGACTACAATTTTTCTATGCCTTTTAATTATTTTGACTTAAAATATCTTTTTATGTAATTTTAGGACGCGTATTAGGGTAGAGGGTTAGTGGGTAGGAAGGAGTCCATATTGTGTAGGAAGGAATGTTTATGTGTATCAGTGCCTGTTGTTTCTTGGGCATATTCTTGTTCGTGTTGTTTTGGAGATGTTTATAACCTTGAATAAATAGTCTATAGTGCTACTTTGTGGGTGTCTTGCCTATTTTCGTATATAGCGATGTGTTATCTCTTCTTGTTGTTTGTTTCTATGACTTTTGTTTGATTGTTATCTGTTTTAAGCCGGGGGGTCTATCGGAAACAACCTCTCTACTTCATCTGAGGTAGTGATATGGATTGCGTACACTTTACCCTCCCCAGACCCCACTTGGTGGAAATACACTGAGTATGTTGTTATTGTAAACTTTATCACAAAAACTTAAAAAATCCTTATCCGGATACATATTATCAAAATCAATCAATTTGACTCTTAAAAAATAAACCGTACCATATGAATTAAAATAAAAATATAATTGAAAATATTAGTACTAAGTAGAATTTTTAAAACGACACTTATTTTTTTTTTAAAAAAAAGAGAGTACAAGAAAAATGAGAAAGGAGTACTGAGGAAAAGACAAAAGACTTATCAGAATTATTACATGGCCATGCTTGTGTTTGACTTCTGAATTATGATATGATGATGAGGATAAGTTTCCTGTTAAATCTAATCAACTTTTAATGTGGAAGAAATCGAACAATACAAGTAATTATGGCTAACATAATTAGTGTTTGACTAAGTTTACAAATTACTCCCTCCATTTAATTTTACTCATCATAAATTGAGATGATATATTCATTAAAAAAATTAATTAATAATATGACTATTTTATCATAATATCTCTATTAAATAATGTTTATATTGTGTCTTGAAATTAATTTGAAGAAAAAATAATTAATGTTAAGGGTACAATTGGAAAAAAAAATTTATCTTCTCTTGATATGTCAAAAATGATAAGTAAAAATAGAAATCTAATTAGAAAATTAGTGACAAGTAAAAGGGAATGGAGGGAGTAGTAATTAAATTAATTTATAATTACTTCTTGATTTATTTAAGTGTTTGATAATAAATGAAATTAAGATATTGTATTGCTGTTAGACCAATATAATTTTGTTTGCTAGACAATAGAAGGATGGTTGTCGGTGGTTAGGGCGAAAATTTTGTTTTTGGTACTTTATATATTTTGTTTCGTTCTAAAATACATGTTATTTAACTTTTAAGTATTTTACGTTCATTAAGAAAATAAAAAAATCAAAAATAAAACATAATTTACTAAATTATGTTTATTTATTAAATATTTTTGAAAAATTAAATACTATTAAAAATAATCATTTTAAAAATAAAATTAAAAATTATAATTATTTTTATTTTGAATTTCTTAATATGCATTTGATCATGAAAATTAAAAAAAATTACTTTATTTGAAATTTTCAACGCTGGAGTTGGAGTTGGCCATAGTTTTAACAGTTAATGTTTAGAATTTAAATGCATTTTAAAAAAAATATAATATATAATTTGAACATAGAATATAATTTAAATATGATTATTTTATGAAAATAAAAAAATTAAATTTTTTTGAAAAAAATAAATTAATTAAAAAGTGAAACAAGTAAAAGTGAAAATAAAGTTTTGATTGTTTTCTAAATTCTTAATACAACTTATCAAGTTATACTTAAAAAATTTTATGGCCAAATATTATTTTTTTAAATAAAGTAAAATAAATTTTCAAAATAAAACGTGTTTTATTTTGAACGGAGGGAGTACAAGAGAAAAGAGAAAGGGGTACTGAGGAAATGACAAAAGACTTTGAGAATCATTACATGGGCAATTGAGCATGCATGTGTTTGACTATGATATGATGATAAAGATAAGACTGTTAAATCCAATGAACTTTAACGTGGAAGCAATCGAACAACATAAGTAATTACGACTTAATACCTTAGAGAGTGTTTGATTTATATTCTTTTCATTCATTTTTACTTGTCACATTTTAATTTTATATATTATTAAGAAAATAATTATTATCATGACTATTTTATCATATTATCTTTATTAATTGATATTTAGTATTATATCTTAAAAATTATTTGGAGAATAAGCAATCAACATATTTTTAATTTCAAGAGCACAAGATTCAAAAGTCTTTTTTACTTTCTTAAATTTCGTATCGATTCAAAATAGCCCAAACAAATTAAAATAGAGGGAATAAATAATTTTTTTTACCAAAATCAGATAAAGATAATTACTAATAGTATGCTTTAATAGCTGTCTGGTCAAGTTTTTAAAATTAGCTTATTTTGAAAAGTAGAGTTCGGAGCTGAAAGGGCTAATTTTTGGAGCAAAAATGTCATAGAGGACAATGAATGTTGGAAAAACCCAAATGGCCCTTGGCCCAACAATTTAGAAGTCACTGGTGGACCCATAGCGACTTACAAGTCACTAGCCCACCAACGACTTCCTCTAATTTTTTATTTATTTCCAACCTTTCTCTATATAAGTTTTTTCTATTTATTTTGTTTGAGCTAAACCTTTCTCTTTCAATTCCTTGTTTTATTGAATAAATTATAGAAGTTATCGTTTCGTTGCATAAAAGATGAATGAGGATTTAGTAAGAGTAAATTTATATTGGGGTGGTCATGTGTCGGTTCTGTAAGATATAGTCGATCGCCTATAGTTGTGCAAGTGTATCCATTGTCTCTTAAATATGAGCGATTGCAACGTCTACTAAGGAAAAAAATGGGTATAAGTAATTCGAAAGATGTAGTGGTTAGTCAAGTTATTTATATTATTTGAGCTCATGTCAAATCCTCCAACTGTTTATTGTTGGACTATACCCCTTGAAGAACCAACATTCAAATTCGGTAAATATGTAGTATTACAGAGATCAAACTCATTGTAGGTGGATTCTTGAACAATAGGACAACGTTCAATTGACACATACATGTCAAGACTCGTTAAGTTAATGCGATTATCAAAAATTTCAACAGTACGGAGAAATAAAGACAAAGAATCATCATTCCAAATACAAGTCTCACCATGTGTTGTAACTCCATTGGCTGAAAAAGACATTGGATATCGTTCGGTGATAAGCAACACGTCTTCCGAGTTACTTATACCCAATTTGTTCCTTAGTAGACGTTGCAATCTCTCATATTTAAGAGATAATGGATACACTTGCACAACTACATGCGGTCAACTATATCTTACAAAATCGGCTTCATATAAAACATGACCACCCCAGTATAGATTTACTCTTACTGAATTCTCATTCGTATTTTATACAACGAAAAGATAACTTCTATAACTTATTCAATAAAACAAGAAATTGAAAGAGAAAGGTTTAACTCAAATAAAACACGGAGAAGAAACTTATATAGAGAAAGGCCGAAAATAAATAAAAAATATTAAAGAAAGTCGCTGGTGGGCCAGCGACTTGTAAGTCACTGCGGGTCCAGCGACTTATAAGTCATTGGCCCACCAGCGATTTCTAAATTGTTGGGGCAAGCGCGTTTGGTCCCATTTGATTTTTCCAATATTCATTGTCCCCTTTGACATTTTTGCTCCAAAAATTAACCCTTTCAGCTCCGGACTCTAGAAAAGTGTTTCTTTTAAAAGTATTTTTTTAAAAAAATACTTTTGTTGAAAAGTTGTTTATGTTTGATTAATAAATTTTAAAAGTATTTTTGAGCATTAATTATTATTTGATCAAGCTTTTTAAAAGTGCTTCTAAGAATATTTTTTCAAAAGTTCTTTTCAAAAAAGTACATTTCGGCTAAAACTATTTTTTAGCTTCTCAAAAATAGTTTCTACTACGTACTCTCCAGAAGCACTTATTTTTTCCCAAAAATTTGATCATAAACTTCAAGTTTTAAAACTGAGCACTTTTTTGATAAAAATAAGCATTTTTTGTCTTTTAAAAGCTTGAACAAACAGGCTATAAGTTTATAACTAGTCAAACTAACATATAAACACTTCTTGATTTAGTAAGTGACAACCAATGGATTTACTCCTTTGGAGATGCATATGGATGCGCAGAGGACTATGAGGGAAGAAGGTACCAGCTCCGGTGAAATCCAAGAGAATTTCCTGGAAACAAATAACTCTTTATGATGAACTTTATTGCATGGAATGTCAGGGGCATAAATAAGGTATATAAACAAAAAGAACTTAGGGTGTTTTATAGGAGAATAAAGTATCTTTAGTTGCGATTATTGAAACTACGGTACAAGAGAGAAATGCATCTCAAATAATATCGAAGTTAACTGGGAACTGGTCTTGGTGTCATAATTATGTAGATGATGGCGGGGGATGGATTTGGGTCATGTGGGATCCAATCAAAGTTGATTTCCAGGTTAGCAGGCCACAGAGGCAAGCTATACGTGGAAGTGTGAACATTACTAAGTAGAATATGAAATTCAATATAATTTTGGTATATGGTTTGCACACTATAATTGATAGGGGGGAATTGTGGAGTGATCTGAAACAACTAGTTGACTCGTGCACTGAACCTTGGCTCATAATGGGCGATTTCAATGCAGTCCTTCATGTTGAAGATAGAATAATGGGCTCGCCAGTACATGAGTATGAGATGAGAGATTTTCGGCAATTGTTACAGGACACTACAATCAGTGAACTTAAGACAATAGGAAGGGAGTTCACTTGGTCTAATGGCCACCCATTTAGTCGTATTGATCGGGCCCTAGTGAATGAAAAGTGGCTACGATAATTGATTCATTTTGAATGTGTTGTCATAGACCCTGTTTTTTCGGATCACAACCCTTTAGCCATAAAAGTTGTTGGACGACAGATTACCAAGCCAAAGGCTTTCAAGTTTTTCAACTATATGGGGGATCATCAGGACTTTATGCCATTAATTGCACACACTTGGTCAGAAAATAGACCAGCACTATCTATGAAGAGGGTTTGGAGGAAAATACATAAGTTGAAGCAACCTTTAAAAGAATTGAAAAACAAGGAATTCCATGGTGTACAAGACAGAATCAGTGCCATAAACGACTAGCTCAAAGAACTGAAAATCCAGATAAGAAATGTTGAGGCATCCAGAAATCGCTTTGCAAATGAGAAAGAATTAAAACAACTGGAAAGGTGGAGAAACATTAAAGAAAGTATTACCAAACAAAAATCCAGAGTTTCTTGATTGAGAGATGGAGACACATTTACAAC
This sequence comes from Capsicum rhomboideum, assembly GCA_031232105.1. NCBI lineage: Eukaryota > Viridiplantae > Streptophyta > Magnoliopsida > Solanales > Solanaceae > Capsicum > Capsicum rhomboideum. The sequence goes on along the minus strand of CP124714.1, from coordinate 152,476,001 downwards.
TTATTTCTTTCCTTGTATGAAGAATAGGCAAGCTCAAAATCATATAGGATGCTTGAAATCACTAAGAGATGACAGGTTTATTCAGGATGAAGAGGGAATACAATTGGAAGTGCTTAGTTTCTATAAACAGTTGTTGGGTTCAGCAACATCCAAACTACTAGTTGTGCTCCCACATATCATGCAGTCTGGCCAGATGCTATCCAGGGAGCAACAACTACATTTGATCCAGCCTGTCCTTCCTGAAGAAATCTTTGTTTCTCTAAATGATATTCAAGAAAATAAAGCCCCTGGATGCGAAGGTTTTAATGCTCTATTTTACGAGAAGACCTGGCAGATTCTGGGCCATGAGATCACTCAAGCAGTAATGGAGTTCTTGTTGTTTTCTGGATTTTGAGCAGAACTTTGATACACTACGCACACAGTTTTGTTTGTTCTAAGTCCACAGTTATACTGTGTCTCCTTAAAGAATCTAATCCCCTCACTATTGCCCGAGGTATGGATTAATTCTTCCCAGGATAAAATAGAACACTATTCTACAATATCGGCAATGAAAATTGTAGAACTTCGTCGAACTCAAGAACGGAGTATTCACACACACTGACTGTGACTGTTTTAGAAGAAGAGAGTTTACAGAATTTCGTTTTGGTTGTAAAATTTTTTTCTGAATACCTGATGAAGGAAAACACAGGTATTTATAGCCAACTATGCACTGTTTCGAAAGGATGCACTGCTTCGAAAAATTGCACTGTTTCGAAGCACTGTTTCTGAAACATTGCATTGGTTCTGGAACTGATGCATCGTTTCTGGAACGTTGCATGTTTCTGGAATGGTTGCATTGTTCTGGAACGATGCACTGTTTCTTGAACAGTCACAAACGTTGCAAAACATTTCGTTGGAACATTGCATCTGGAGGAAAATTTCAGACGAAATTTTTTTCTGAAAAAAAAAAAATTTGTCCAAAAAGATAGTCTCTCGATCATTTTCCAAAGCCAAAGCCAAAGCCAAAGCCGAAGCCGAGCCGAGCGAGCGACGACGACGACGGCGCGAGGCTTGGTTTCTTCTTGGCTCACTATCCCTTCAAAGGAGTACTTCTTAATATAAAGGACAAATGATTTCTTTCTCCCACCAATGAGGGAGAAACTATTTTTCCTTCTATAAAGTGACTATTCACCTCCCTTTGTTCCCATTTTGTTCCACCATTTTCCATTCATCTTTCACCAAAACCCAACAATCCCCCACATGAATGGGGAATGGCTATTTCATTTTAGAAAAACGTGTGTGATCTACAAATAAGAATCAGTTGCATCTGGATAAGTAGGTTTCCCTTTGAACTTTCCATAGTGAACATACATCGGGTATCCTCGGTCAATCGGTAGATTTGATATCTTTGAACCGTCGAGCTTTTATGTATACCTAGACAATGTATGTCACACAACTAACCCTTAACCGTTCTTGGTTCTCATTGTTTTGTTCGTTTCAGCCATGAACACGTCCTGGTTTCATGAGTGCGTAGAGAATTGGCCTTTCGTTATATTCTCCTTGAAGCGGCTTACACTTCACACTCACATAGGTGATTCCTAAACGTTAAGTCCAATAGACAAAACTATTTGGTCATACCAGCCAAACTTAGGTAATCATTAAAGGCTTCACATCTTAAGCTCTATCCTTGTTCTCTGAACATTGTCTGCATCATGAGAATGGGTTGAGTTTAGTTGACAATGTTGAACCGTCAGTCACGACTTTGTTTGATCTCTTTGAACCTAGCTCTTGGGATCTCCAGTCTGCTAGGTAGAGTTACCGCCGTGATGACTTGTCCTTGGCCTTAAACCCATTCCCTTTGATGATTTATCAACCGCCTCTCTAGTTAGGCCTTTTGTTAGCGGATCCGACACATTATCTTTTGACTTAACATAGTCAATTGTGATAATTCCACTAGAGAGTAATTGTCTAACGGTGTTGTGTCTTCGTCGCATGTGACGAGACTTTCCATTATACATAACATTTCCAGCTCGTCCTATTGCCGATTGAATGTCACAATGTATACATATAGGAGCAACTGGATTTGGCCATAAAGGAATATCTTCTAGAAAATTCCTTAGCCATTCTGCTTCTTCACCGGCCTTGTCCAGAGCTATAAACTCAGATTCCATTGTAGAACGAGCTATACACGTCTGTTTGGAAGATTTCCAAGACACTGCTCCTCCACCAATGGTGAACACATATCCACTTGTGGATTTTATTTCAGATGATCCGGTGATCCAATTTGCATCACTATATCCTTCTACCACCGCAGGATATTTATTGTAGTGCAATGCATATTCTTGAGTGTATTTTAAATAACCCAACACTCGCTTCATCGCCATCCAATGAGTTTAATCGGGATTACTCGTGAATCGACTCAGTTTACTTATGGCGCAAGCTATATCAGGTCTGGTACAATTCATTATGTACATCAAACTTCCTAACACTCGAGCATAGTCCACTTGGGACTTGCTTTGACCTTTGTTCTTTGTAAGAGCAAGATTTACATCAATTGGAGTCTTTGCGACTTTGAAGTCCAGATACTTGAATTTCTCCAATACCATGTTGATGTAGTGAGTCTGAGACAAAGCTAAACCTTGAGGAGTTCTGTGAATTTTAATTCCTAAAATCAGATCTGCAACTCCTAAGTCTTTCATATCAAATTTGCTATCAAGCATACGCTTAGTAGCATTTATGTCGGAAATGTCCTTACTCATTATCAACATATCATCAACATACAAGCAAACAATGACAACATGATTTGGAGTGTTCTTAATGTAAACACATTTATCACACTCATTGATCTTAAATCCATTTGCCAACATTGTTTGGTCAAATTTCGCATGCCATTGTTTGGGCGCTTGTTTTAGTCCATAAAGTGACTTAACAAGTCGACATACCTTCTTTTCTTTTCCTGGAACTACAAACCCTTCGGGTTGATCCATGTAGATCTCTTCCTCTAATTTTCCATTTAAGAAGGCTGTCTTCACATCCATTTGATGAATTTGAAGACCATATACGGCGGCTAACGCTATCAATACTCGAATTGATGTAATTCTTGTTACCGGCGAGTATGTGTCGAAATAATCAAGACCTTCTCGTTGTCTGAACCCTTTGACAACTAGTCTTGCCTTATATTTATCAATAGTGCCATCATCTTTCATTTTTCTTTTGAAGATCCATTTAGAACCCAATGGTTTGTTTCCTGGAGGAAGATCAACTAATTCCCACGTATGATTATTCAATATGGATTCTATTTCACTATTGATTGCCTCTTTCCAATATTGTGCTTCCGAAGAAGACATAGCTTCCTTAAACGTTTGAGGCTCATTCTCTACTAAGAATGTCAAGAAATCGGGACCAAAGGAAGTTGATGTCTTTTGACGTTTGCTGCGCCTTACACTTTCTTCATTAGGCATACTTTCCTTTTCTTCTTCCCGAGGTCATTTAGATTTTTCACTAGACGACTCACATTCATTCTTATACGGGTAAACATTTTCAAAAAATTCAGCATTGTCTGATTCGATTACCGTATTTACATGAATGTCAGGATTATCTGATTTGTGAACCAGAAATCGATACGCCTTGCTATTGGTTGCATATCCAATGAATACACAGTCAATTATTTTCGGTCCTATTTTAACCCTCTTGGGTTTAGGAACTTGGACTTTTGCCAAACACCCCCACACTTTGAAGTATTTCAAGGTGGGTTTTCTTTCTTTCCATTTCTCATATGGAATTGCCTTTGTTTTGCTATGGGGTACTCGATTGAGTATTCGATTAGCCGTTAAAATAGCTTCCCCCCACAAGTTCTGTGGTAAACCAGAACTTATCAACAAGGCATTCATCATCTCCTTTAATGTTCTATTCTTTCTTTCCGCAATTCCATTGGATTGTGGAGTGTATGGGGCAGTTGTTTGATGAATAATTCCATATTCCAAACATATTTCTTCAAAAGGAGATTCATATTCGCCGCCCCTATCACTTTTGATCATTTTGATTTTCTTATCAAGTTGTGTCTCAACTTCATTCTTGTATTGCTTGAATGCATTAATTGCCTCGTCTTTGCTGTTAAGCAGATAAACATAGCAATATCGAGTGCTATCATCAATGAAAGTTATAAAGTATCTTTTACCACCACGTGATGGTGTTGACTTCATGTCACAAATATCTGTGTGGATTAAGTCTAAGGGATTTGAATTCCTTTCAATTGACTTATACGGATGCTTAACATACTTCGATTCCACACATACTTGACACTTCATATTATTACTTTCAAACTTAGGCAATATTTCCAAGTTAATCATTTTTCGCAATGTTTTATAATTAACATGTCCTAAACGCGCATGCCACAAATTATTGGACTCAAGCAAGTAAGAAGAAGAAGTACTTTTATTGATATCAACAGCCATTACACTTAGCTTGAAAAGGCCCTCAGTGAGGTAACCCTTTCCTACAAACATATCACTTTTACTAAGTACAATCTTATCAGACACAAATACACATTTAAACCCATTCTTGACCAGAAGTGACGTCGAGACCAAATTCTTGCGCATTTCGGGAACATGAAGAACGTTGTTAAGCGTCACTATCTTGCCCGAAGTCATTTTCAAGCCAACCTTTCCTGTTCCTTCTATCTTTGCGGTTGCAGAATTTGCCATATAAATGGTCTCATCTTTTTCAGACACAGTATAGGAAGAGAACAACTCCCTATTTGAACAAACATGTCGGGTAGAACCCGAATCCATCCACCATTCTTTTGGATTTCCAACCAAGTTGCACTCGGACAGCATTGCGCACAAAAAGTCCATGTCCTCATTCAAGTTCGCTTGGTCTTTCTTTTTCTTGTCCTTCTTAGGAGCACGACACTCCGAAGCCATATGACCATACTTGCCACAATTGTAGCAATTTCCTTTGAACCTCTTCTTGTTTGGTTCATTCTTGTCTTCATTGGACTTTTTCCTCTTCTTGTTCTTTGGAGGAGTTTCAACATGATTTGCTCCCGGAATTGAAGACTTTGAAGTGGCTTTCTTTTCAGCAGCTTTGTTGTCTTCTTCAATCCGCAAACGAACAATCAAGTCCTCCAACTTCATTTCCTTTCGTTTATGTTTCAAGTAGTTCTTAAAATCCTTCCACAAAGGAGGCAATTTTTCGATAAAGGCTGCCACTTGAAATGCTTCATTTACATCCATTCCTTCAGCAAGTAAATCATGGATTATTACTTGCAATTCTTGGACTTGAGACATGACAGTTTTACTGTCAACCATTTTATATTCCAGAAATTTGGCCACCACAAATTTCTTTAGTCCAGCATCTTCAGTCTTGTATTTCTTGTCTAATGCGTCCCATAATTCTTTAGATGTTTTGCATACGCTATAGACATTATACAAGCTGTCTTCCAACCCATTCAGAATGTAATTTTTGCACAGAAAATCAGAATGATTCCATGCCTCCATTACTATGAAACGGTCTTTTTCCGGAGTGTCATCCGGGAAGGTTGGAACTTTGTCAGAAATAAATTTCTGCAAACTGAGAGTGGTTAGATAGAACAACATCTTCTGTTGCCACCTCTTAAAGTCAGTACCGGAAAACTTTCCGGGTTTTTCAGTTGCTGTCAGTGCAGGAACAACACGGTTTGAAGAAACTGTATTTGTTTGCACAGAAGCAGAAGTCATTACAGCATCAACAGGTTCTGCCATTTCGGTTAGATTCTTTAAGCTTGTTGTTTTCTGGATTTTGAGCAGAACTTTGATACACTACGCACACAGTTTTGTTTGTTCTAAGCCCACAGTTATACTGTGTCTCCTTAAAGAATCTAATCCCCTCACTATTGCCCGAGGTATGGATTAATTCTTCCCAGGATAAAATAGAACACTATTCTACAATATCGGCAATGAAAATTGTAGAACTTCGTCGAACTCAAGAACGGAGTATTCACACACACTGACTGTGACTGTTTTAGAAGAAGAGAGTTTACAGAATTTCGTTTTGGTTGTAAATTTTTTTTCTGAATACCTGATGAAGGAAAACACAGGTATTTATAGCCAACTATGCACTGTTTCGAAAGGATGCACTGCTTCGAAAAATTGCACTGTTTCGAAGCACTGTTTCTGAAACATTGCATTGGTTCTGGAACTGATGCATCGTTTCTGGAACAGTCACAAACGTTGCAAAACATTTCGTTGGAACATTGCATCTGGAGGAAAATTTCAGACGAAATTTTTTTCTGAAAAAAAAAAAATTTGTCCAAAAAGATAGTCTCTCGATCATTTTCCAAAGCCAAAGCCGAAGCCGAGCAAGCGACGACGACGACGGCGCGAGGCTTGGTTTCTTCTTGGCTCACTATCCCTTCAAAGGAGTACTTCTTAATATAAAGGACAAATGATTTCTTTCTCCCACCAATGAGGGAGAAACTATTTTTCCTTCTATAAAGTGACTATTCACCTCCCTTTGTTCCCATTTTGTTCCCATTTTGTTCCACCATTTTCCATTCATCTTTCACCAAAACCCAACAGTTCTTTCAAAAAGGTAGTATGTGTAGATCCATTAATTGTGCAGTTATTACTCTAATACCAAAGGTGACGCATCCTATTACTATTAAGGATTTTAGACCAATATCTTGTTGCACCATCTTGTACAAGTTCATACCTAAACTTTTAACAAAGAGGTTGTAAGGTGTAATCGGAATAATTGTGGATGCTTGTCAGGTTGCCATTGTACCAGGAAGGGTGATTGTAGATAATATACTGTTGAGTCATGAAATATGAAAGGCTATAGACGAAAGTGCATTTCTCCTAGGTGTGTACTGAAGGTGGATAGGTAAAAGTCGTATGACTCAATAGAATGGTCATTTGTTAAGAAAATACTTGAATATCTCAATTTCCCACAAATCTTCGTAAATTGGATCATGGAGTGCCTTCAAACTGTCTCATACTCTATAGTGATAAATAGTAGTTCGACACCTCCTTTTGAAGTCAAGAGCGGCCTAAGGCAAGGGGATCCCTTATCTTCTTTTCTTTTTATGCTATGTATGGAATATTTGAGTTGACTCTTGGCTACACTTCAAAGGAATAAGCATTTTAAATACCATCCGAAGTGTGCAAAACTTAAACTAGTGCAACTGGGGTTTGCGGATGACCTGCTACTATTTAGCAGGGGTGATGCTAATTTTGTCCAGCAAGTCTTTGCTCTTTTCCAACAGTTTTCCAAGTACTCTGGTTTAGTTGCAAATGCAAGTAAAAGTGTCATATATTTTGGAGGGTTAGCAATAGATGTTCAAAGGCAAATCATGGAAGTAACCGGCTTCACATCGGGGGAACTAACCTTCAAATACCTTGGTATACCCTTAAGTACAAAGAGATTGTCTATAAGTCAGTATGCACCTTTGCTGGAGAAGATGTTAAGAAGAGTATCATCATGAACCACCAGGTTCCTTTCCTATGCAGGGAGGACACAATTATTCAAATGCGTATTGTTCTCTATGAAAACATATTGGTCCCAAATTTGTATACTTCCAAAGCAAGTCATAGAGGTTCTAGAACAAATCTGTAAGTGCTTCTTATGGACAGGGAAAACTGACACTACATGCAAGGCTTTGGTAGCATGGAGAATACTCTGTCAACCCATGTCTACAGATGGGCTAAACTTTGTTGATATGGGGTTATGGAACCGGGCTGCTATATTCAAACTCCTTTTGAATTTAGGTGTCAAGAAAGATGAGCTTTGGGTGCAATGGATTCATGCTAACTATGTCAAAGGTAATCAGGTTTGGCACACGGACCCTAAACAAGCCTCATGGGTAGTTCGAAAGATTTTCAAAGCAACCATGTACCTGGACGAAGCTGGCCTTATAGTGGAGGAGATATTCGACATGCCTAGCTTGTCAATTAAATATATATACCTAAGGCTGTAGCAACAATTTGAAAAAGTGTCCTGGAGACGACTTGTATGCCAAAATCAGGGGTCTCCAAAGTGGATGTTTATCTTGAGGCTCACTGCTTTGGGAAAACTGTATACATGTGACAGATTAGCATTGTAGGGAATAGAAGTGAATCAACAATGTTAGTTATGTAATAGCACACGTGAGAGTATCCAACACCTGTTATTTGCTTGTCCTTTCTCTTCAAAAATATGTCCAGTATTCTACAATGGATGTGCATACACAAGAATGTTATAGGATGGTCTGAAGAGCTTCATTGGGCTGAGGGATTTTGTAAAGGAAAAAATAGCACGGTGGAACTGTATAAGATGTCGTTGGTTTCTACTATATAGTATACATGGAAGAAAAGAAACGAGTTTTCCAGAAGAAAAGTCTGGTATATGGGGTGATCACGAAACAGATTATCCGGGAAGTCTACTTTCGAGCATATGTGAAGCCAAAAAACTGGACATTATTGCAAGAACTTAATCATTATCCGCACCAAGACTGAATATCTAGTGGCTGATGTATAGGAGGTTTGAGGTCCTGCAGGCTATGGTTTGTATATGCCTGTGTTTTCTTTTTCTTTGAGCTGTAAACTGTTTCACTTGGTTATAAAGTAAACTTCGTTACCAAAAAACAAGTGTTTGGAAATAAAATCGGATTAGGATAACTATTAAGAGGTGTTTGACTAAATCTATTATTTAATCAAACTAAGTTATAAATATTTCTTGATTTACCTAAACGTTTGATAATAAAAATCAGTCATAAATTCGTCAATCTTAATTCTTAACTTATGATTTTACTGCTTATAGATATTTTTGATCTGGTCAAAGCTTTTATATTTTTATCCGTAATATCTTTTGCAATCTCCAAACATTTTTCGTAAGCCATACTTTTTAATTATTTCTGTCGTTTGCTTATGCCTTTTTAACACTTAATTTTATTAACTATTTTAAGGGATGTTTGGATTGACTTTTAAAAAGTACTCTCTCTGTTCCATATTAATTGAACATTTTTAATTTTGCATGATGCTTAAGAAATCATTAATGGAATGATTAATTTTTACTACTATACCATTTATCCATATTAATGGCTATAAAGAAAATTTGTTTAAACTTCCAAAGAGTGTATTAATTGTAGGGGAAAAATGAGAAAATTTTAATTAATTTTATCTTGATTTAGTAAGTGATCAACTAATTTAAAATATTTATTTTTAATAAGATGATCAACTAATATGGAACGAAGAAAGTAGCTTATAATCTAAGAGTCATAAGTTAGCATACCTTACCTTTGACTTTTGGATAATTATAACACTCTTTTGGCCTAAAAATAAGTATTTAAAAGCATTTTTTAGCTTTCCTAAATGCCATCAAACTAAAAAAAAAAAAAAAAGCTTAAAAGTCAAAAATACTTAAAAATAAGTCAATTCAAACGTCCCTAAATCAATTAATCCAAACGAGGATCTAAATCGGTTGGTGATTATAAAGATGTAACATTCTCTTTTGAAATGATATAAAAAAACAAAAAAAAACAGTGTCACTTGTTAAATTGTGATTAATAGAGCAAAATTTTGGCCCTTTTTGGTGTAATGGACAACATTGGATTCTAAAGCATCTTATGGAATGTTAGCTCTAGTTCTCTAGATAGGATATGCACCATGTTTCCTTACACTTTTTGTCCGCTCAAATATTGACAAATCTTTTCAACCCACACTTCTGCTGATGACTAGTCACTTCAAATTATCTTAGCTAGTCAGTTATAAATTTTAGAAATAGATTTTGAAAATTTATCTTTAAATATTTTTTTATATATATATTATTTAATTTTTATTGACTTGATATATTAATTTTTGAGAATTTTTTTTAATAAAGGTTTATTTTACTAAATTAACTTTATTAATGACATTTTGAAATTATAAATTTGGTCATTACTACTTTATATAGTTATTTAATATCAAAAGTAGTATTAAAAAAAAGTAATAAACTCTCTTGATTTGCTAAAATAGACAAGTAAAAAAAAAAAAATATTTTCAATACAGGACCAGACCAAGAAAAATGAAATGGTGAGAGTATCTATTTGGCCATGAAACTTTAAAGATTTTGCAAGTTTATGAAGTGATAGGAGAAGAAAATATTGACTTGAGTTGAAATATTTTATTACGGAAAAGAGAGTTTTGATCTGTTGAAGTATGTTAGATAAGTTATGCTTGTATTAGAGAAACTGTATTAGATGAATTAGTTTTAGAATTGGAAGTAGTTACTGCATCCATGTAGTTAGTTATATCACTACTGAAAAAAACTGTAAAATCGACCACAAAAAGCTACCACAAGTGGTCGGTTTTTCCAAATTTTTTTTTATAATATTTATAAATCAATATTATTTATTAAAAATAAATTTTTATAATAATTTTCTTTATATTAAGTAAATAAAATTAAAATTTTCGACCATCATGTGTGGTCGGTTTTATTTATTTATTTAATTAATTTGTTTAAAAAACCGATCACATGTGGTCGATTTTTTTTAATTATTTAATTTATTTAAAAAGAAATCGATTATTTTTTTAATTATATATTTTTAAAAAAAACGTCCACTAGTAGTCGGTTTTATTAAATTTTTTATCAAAACCAAGTGGTCGTTTTTTTCTAATTATTTTTTTTAATAAAACCTACCACCAGTGGTCGGTTTCTGTAAATTTACCAGTAAAAACCTACCACAAGTGGTCGGTTTCTGGAAAATTTCTAGAAAAACCTACCACAAGCGGTAGGTTTCTGGAAATTTAACAGTAAAAACCTAGTGGTAGGTTTTTATGGAAATTTTCCAGAAACCGACCACTTGTGGTAGGTTTTTCTGGTACATTTTAAAATTACAACCACAAATGGTCGGTTTTTCTGGTAAATTTTTTTAAAAAAATTGCAGCATATATGTTGCATTTTCAAATAAAACCTGCTACAAATATATTACAGCTCACCAATTCAGATATAAATCATTCAAACATCAAAATCAAATCATTCAAACATTAAAATAAAATCATTCAAACATTATAATCAAATCATTCAAACATCAAAGTTTACAAACCACCAAAACATATAAAAGAGTAAGCTACAACTCAGCCCTATCATCCCCATCCTCATCCTCATCCTCTTCCTCCATAGTATAATCGTCAAGTGGACTTAAGCCTCTCGCAACCCGAGGTGCATCACCAGGACACGGAGGAAGAATCCTTGGAGAATGAATTTCTCCAAAAAACTTAGAATCTGCTCCTGCATCATTTTTATTTGTGCAGCAGTTTCCTCCTCTTTCTTCCTCGACCTCTCAGCCTGTGCAGCAAGTTCTCGAGTGAGCTAAGAAACCGTATTCTTTAACGAAATAACTGTTTCTCTATCAACTGGTGGTGTAGAGGAGGATCCACAATGCGAAGACTTAATATTCTCCGTAAAGTATTTTTTGGGGTAGTCATAGGCTACACCTCTAATCGGAGAACCCGCACACTCTAGCCAATACTTTCCTCTACATCTTGAGGTATTGGGTTCTCCCGACTTCTAGAAAACTGAGTACCACGTAATTCAGTAATCTTCGTTACAAATTAATCCTATATTTAAAGATAAAGTAAAAAATTAATAATAAAAGATACTAAGCTATTCATAGTTAAATTATATAAACTTTAGTAAAAAAAAATCATAAGTACGAATGTAGTTCTTACATGTGTATCTTTTGCACGTGGCTCAACCCACACATTTTCATCCATTGGGTTCTTTTTCTTCTTTACGTTGGTCTCCATGAATAACTCATCATGAGCTATCTTCCGACCAATTTTTTTTTCCTGCATATGATAAAATTATTAATCTTCAAAAATAAAAATATTTAAAATAGAAATAAACAGTTAAATTGATAAAAGTTATGTACCATTTTTTCCTCAACGGCAATCTGACTGATAGCTCCCGCAGTGTGTAGAGAGCCACCCTTCTTACACGCTCTGGCTTTCTTTTCTTTTTCGCTCAACTTCTGATAGTCTTCGCTATTCCAGTAATGAAGAAAATCTTGCCACAGGTCTTCATTTATAAACTTAGGCATCACCCTGTTTTTTCTTGCATAATTCAATAGTCCATTAAGTCTGTGCCTGACTCTTCTAAAAAAATTGTGCCTTATTGCATAATGGTTCGTTGGATCATACCAGAAATATTTCTACAATAAAAATAATAGTTTAATGGTTAATTTTTTTTTAATAACAATGTGTTAAGTAGTTGAATAAGATAAATGTTTACCTGAAATTCTTTGAACATTTCCTCTCTAGAAAATTCTGGAACTTTTTTCCAACTTGTCCAATAACCTTTATAGTTGCGACGAATGCATTTGTAGACAACTTTGGCGATTCTATTATCGGGCCTAAATCTGCAATACAAGATCAAACATTAATATCATAGAGCGTATATAGTCAATAAAAAATAAATAGAGTTGTTATATATTGAAATCATACCCTGCTCCATATGGGATGATGTACTCCCTCCGACTAACATCTCTCTGTCCTGGCTGTGGAGCAGGTGCTCCTGAGTGCGCTGTCGTGGATGTATCTGAAGCAGTAGATGGTGTGTCTCTAAGACGAAGATCGGTCATCCCAATCGATCCAGTAGAATCACTATGAGTACCTGGATGACTACTAGTAGATGGTAGGGCAGACGACGATAGATGACTATAATTACCATCGAACATATGGTAGTATTGTGTAGGTGGTGGCATGGCGATCAGGGCAGGCTGAGTCTCGATAGAGTCGTGTAGTGGACCCATATGCGTAGGAGCACTATATGTCTGATGTGACGACCTAGAATAAGAGGGTCGTGCTGGGAGTTCACTTGACCGACCCTCGGCTATATGAATCCCCGTGGGTCGTCTATAAGGTGGAGGTCCCTTATTCTTTTTTGCCTTACTAGTATCAACTTTTTGCTTACCCTTGTCACCCCTACCTACCATCTAAATTATTTAAAGTCAAACAATAGTTTGTTAAATGTCACTTTGTTAAGATTGTGGAATGAATTAATCAATCAATTAATAAGTAAACTAAAGAACACTTGAACATATAATACCAATTCTTCTGAAAGATTAAAAAAACACACTTAACTTTCACACAGAATTTCAATAGGTAAAAGACTTTGATTCAAGTAAAGTAATCTTACCAAAGCTATTACATGTCAAACTTAAAAAAAACAAACATAAAAGGTAAGTAGTACAAAGCATAAAGACATCAATAATAAAAAATAACGAATACAACTAATAAAGAGCTAATCCTCCTCTCCCGAAGATTCTCCACTAAATCATTCACCCTCTTCGGAAGTTTCTTCCTCTTCTACCCATTCATCCTCTTCTGCAATATTTACTTCTTTAAAAATGTGTTTCGGATGATTCAAATTATCCACTAAGTCAGTAATCACTAATTGGTGATCAGTCTGCATTTCATTTTGATATGTAGTATCCAACACATTCTCAACTTCCACCCGCCCTATAGGCTTGGTTTTGATTACAGCCCACCAATTCGACTTGTCCCTGCGCAACGGATAAGGAGCATAGTTCACTTGTTTAGCATTTTGTGCGAGAAAAAAAGGATCGTAAATAGGATATGTCCTAGTGTGATTAACTTCAATAATGTTATGCTCCTTAAGTACTCTTACTCTTGTGCTTGAATCAAACCACTTACATCAAAAGAGTACTATCTTTTTAATTGGCCAACCAACATACTCCATGTCCAAAATCTCTTGTATGATGCCAAAGTAATCAACACGATCATCACCCTTAACCCAAACACCACTATTGTTTGTTTTCCTTGTTTTGAAGTGTTCCTGAGGTGAAAATTTAAATCCATTTACTGTGTAGTGGGACATTGTATGAGCTTCAACCGGTCCCAAAAAAATATCCTTCAAGAACTGATTATATATGGCCGCATTTGGTGAATGGAATACCTACATATAAATATATATAGATATATATGTGTGTGTGTGTGTGTTATAGTTGAAGAATGCGTAAAACTCTTTAAATTTGTTGTGTTATTATTAAAATTACACACCTGATATGTATACCATGTTGCAAATGACTCATACACTTGATTTTGCTCGAATTGAGCCTTAAATGAACTGAAGATTCACATTGCAAACACAATTGGTTTCCTTAGTGAAATGATTAATTAAATTTAATATGTAAATATTTAATATCCTTACTTTAAAAAGGGCTCAACGTTCGGGCAATTCAGCAAGACATACAACGTTGCTGATTTGTGTTTCGTGGCAGTGAGTCGGCGAAAATTGCTCCTTTTTGCCCTACTACCTGATTGATTGAAGATTGATATTGGTTGCAGATATGGCTCATTATCATCATCCTGGTGTCGATTCGGTCTGTTTCTCAAACAAGCGATTTGATCACCAAAATAGTAAGAACAAAATTGGGATGTTTCTCTAGAAAGGTATGCTGCAACTATAGAACCTTCCACCCTATATTTATTTTTAGGACCCTTTTTCAATTTCTCAATGGTCCTGCATAGTTTTATGTTAGGTGTTTAATATATAAAAATAGATATATACTTGAACAATTAAGAAATAAATTAATTGTGTTCCACTTGCTTACCACTCGCCTGGATACATCCATCTGGTTTGAACTGGACCGCTAGCCGGGCTTAGTGGACAATGTGGATGGGAAGATGTTCCATCATATCGAAGAACCCAGGTGGAAAAATCTTCTCCAACTTGTTGGTGATAACAATAATATTACCTTCCATTCGAGCCAGATTTTCTTCTTTTAATGTGGTGGAACATAAGTCTTTGAAGAACAAACTGATCTCCACTATCGGTTTCCATATGTTTTCAGGCAAACCAATAAAAGTAATTGTTCCATGAAAACATGGAAATCATGACTTTTCATTCCATATAAGATTCCATGTTCCATATCAATCCTCTTTCCCAAATTCGAGGCATATCCATCCGGCATCTTTAAATTTTGGACCCACTCACATATTTTTCACTTTTGGTCCAACTTGAATGTATAAATAGCCTTGGGCTTAAGAAAATTGCCATTGAGCCCCACCTGCAAGTGTAATTCCCTGCGCTTGCAATATTCTGGTGAATCAAGTCTAGCCTTAGGATTATCCTTTGTCTTGCCAGTCACGTCCATAACTGTGTTGAACATGTTATCAAAATAGTTCTTTTCAGTATGCATGACATCAATATTATGTCTAAGTTTATTATCAGGCCAATATTCTAACTCCCAGAATATGCTATGCTTAGTCCAATTATGTGAAACGCCATACCCATAAAACTTATACAATGGTTCCTCACTAACCTTTGGAAAATGTTGAACTCTCTCCCAAATGTCATGACCACTTAATCTTGGAGATGAACCATCAGGTTCAGTTCTATTCTTTATAAATGCATTCTTGAGTCTCCTAAACTCATGATCATGTGGCAAGAAACAACGATGACAATCAAATTATGAATTTTTTCGTCCATGTTTCAATGTGAACGATTTTGTATTTTTCATGCAGTATGGACAAGCTAACTTTCCAACTGTCATCCACACAGAAAACATTCCATAAGCAGGGAAATCATTAATAGTCCACATTAGATAAGCACGCAAATTGAAATTCTGCTTAAGTGAAACGTCCCAAGCTTCAACCTCCTCATGCCATAACAATTGCAGCTCATCAATCAAAGGTTGCAAGAAAACATCTGTCCCACTTTTTAAATTACACGGACCAGGAACAACACAATTCAGAAATATATATGGACTGGTCATCAATATTTCAGGAGGAAGATTATACGATGTGATAAACACAGGCCAACATGAATATGGCGCAGCACCAACAAAAAAATGTGAGAAACCATCCGCACACAAACCCAACCTAATATTTCGTGGTTTAGATGCGAAATCTAGATAAGTTGTATCAAAATGCTTCCAAGCCTCTCCATCAGATGGATGACACATTACACCAGGGGGGCTTCTATTTTCACTGTGCCATCTTATATGGGGAGCTGAGCTATTTGATGTATACAACTTCTTCAACCTTGGTATAAGAGGTAAATAATGCATCGCCTTAATAACAATTTTATTTCCTGTACAACCACGCTTATAACGAGGGTGTTGACAAAACTTACAAGACTCTAGTTGAGCATCATCCTTAAAGTATGACATGCAGCCATTTTCACAACAATCAATTCTAATCGAGGAGAGATCTAACTTTGACACCATTCTTTTTGCCTTATAGAAAGAATTAGGAACCTCTAAAACAGGGTTAACTAACTCTTTAATAAGATCTACCATAGAGTCCATTCCTCCTTCAGCAATATTCCAATCAGATTTACCAGCAACAGACAATTGAGAGTGCGAACTCCAGTCAAACAAAAGATGACTAGCAGCACACAATTCTTCATAAAAACGACGTGCTTCTACATTGGGAACATCTTCTACATTATCCCTGAATTCAACCCCTTCTTGCATCCCAAAAGCATCATGCACCATTTTTGTCATCCTAATATCTGGATAGTTATTATGCCCTACAGAACTACTACTTTCACCAACAACAAAGTTATTTTGCCAAATGCTCTATGACTAGTATTCAATCTTAAATAGTCTTCATGAAACCCCTTTCTAAAAAGATGATCCCTCACAACCTCTTCTTTTAGAATTTTTGTACCATCACATTTTACACAAGGACAATGAATCAATCGAAAAACAGACCAATCATCAAGTGTCTTGGTATGTTCAATAAATTGATTGACATCGACCGCATATTCCTCCCTCATACCCATTCTATTATCATTATTTCGTTGATATATCCAGCTATAATCAGCTTCCATCTACACAAGCGCGCAATCACAATCTTAATTAGTTCATGTAACCTATTTCATGTAACTATAGCGCATTTCAAGTCACTACACTTAACTATTTTGAAGTAACTAATACACATTTTCAAGCCACTACCATTTACAAGTAACTAGTTCACATTTCAAGTGCAATCACTTAACCAATTTCATGTAACTATAACATATTTCAAGTTACTACACTTAACCATTTTGAAGTAACTAATACACATTTTCAAGTCACTACCATTTTCAAGTAACTAGTTCACATTTCAAGTATTGACACCCAATTTTGGCTCGTCTTTTTTCTTTAATTATTTTTCTATGCTTCTCGGTCCTAAACAATTTTTCTAAAATAAATTCGTATTTTAAGTTTCTATGAAATTTTGAATGGATAAGAAATAGGGTTTATTTTTCTCCTATTGTGTTTTTAAATATTTTAATTAAATATAATTAGTTATTTACTATTAAAATGACGTAAAAATATTTTTGACACTTGCATTCATATTTCTTCTAAGTATATTTTCACAATATATTATTATTATATATATATTTATTTATTTATTTATTACAAAATTATTAAATTTAAATATGAATACTAAATTATTTATATAATTTATATACATATAAATATAATAAAAAGTTTAGGACAATAAGAAACATTTTTAAAATTAATTTTAGTGAAAAAGAAAGTGTTTGGGCCAAATTTAATCCAATTACAATTCTATTTATTCAAACCCAATTTTATTTACCCAATTTCGGACGAGAGGCCCAAAAAATTGGCCCAAACCCGGTCCAATCCACCTCATCAATCCACTCCACACTTTATCCACCAATTATATGTTGCCACGTCAGCAAAATCAAGAAAGCACAATCCTTGTGAAACAAACACAAATTCATCTTAGCCTTTAAATCTCATTCAATTCAAGGGTCACAAATTTTTAATCTTTTTAAAATATATAAATATATATATATATATAATTTATTTATTATATTCTTTTAAATCTGAACCATCCGATCAAACAATCAATCAGATCGGATTAAGGCAAGACCCAAAAATCAACACATGTTTTCTCCAGTACTCTCATGCGTCTCTTTCTTCCTTAGAGAAACATCGACTTGTTGCCATCAACTTTTCCAAAAAACCAACAAAACCATCGACCCCTCTTCTTTCATCTTCTTCACCTCTCCTCCACCCCCACCGAAATTGAGCCCTAGCTGCGCCATAGCTGTCCGTGCTTGAGAAAAACCCATCCCTCTTCATGTCCCTCTAACCCGTGAATCCCTTTGTTCTAGAAAATCAGTTCCAAATCAGTGCAACAACAGAAATTTCGGCCTCAAACTCGCTATTAGAGCTCTGAAAAGCTGAAGATATGGAAAGGGGAAGATTTGTTTCAGTTTTTGAATTCAAAATCTCAATCTTTCCCCAATTTTCTCACACGTTTTTGTTAATTTTGGGTTTAAATTCGGACTCTCAAGTCCGGATTTGCCTATATATGAATGTTCTCCGTCCCCATAAGAAAAAAGAAGAAGAGGGAAGTTGAAGGAAAAAGCCACAAGCAAAAAGACACGGAAATTGCTAGTTTCTCTCTTATTTCGGTCTAAGTTCAAGTTCTCGGAGTTTTGAGTTTGGTGGATGGAATACTCGACGGAAGGCTCCAGTTTCGCTGCCCTGGGGAAGGTGCGAATCTACCCTTTTTGTTTCACTTTCGCCTCCTTCTCTTTCGTTTATTCCTGTTATGTGAATGTAAGATTTATGTTGATTTCAAGTTTTGGTATGACGTTGTTGTTTGTTATCTGCAAATCTGAGTCTAAATATATGGTTTCGTTTTAAATTTCATTATTTCAGTAGATAGCCGCTTTGCATCTAAGTGTGCGAAAATGTTTATAACACCTCATGTTTCCATCGTTTCTGTTTTCCTTTGAGGATGTGAAGTCATATCGCTAATAAAATTTCTACTTTCCATATGTATTTCGTATCCCTTGTTGTTTTGGTCAAATCAAGCATATGAATCATCCCATGTTGCCTTGTTCGCTATTCGTCTAGTCTCATTTATTATCTATGCGGTTGTTTTGTCTTCGAAACATGTGGAACTCTTTCTCCTCTGCTTTTTTCTTGTTTCATACTATATAGGGTTGTTAACATGCGAATCATTAGCAACTCCGATTAATAAAGATAACCAATCTATTAAAATGGATAAATACGTAGACTTAAATTTGGTAAATGAATTTCAGGATTTTTTTTATTATGAAGTTATGAACGTTCTCATTCTAGTATGGATTCTTTCATTTATAATATATGTGGGTTTATGTGTATTTACTGGTTGTATTTTATTAATTGTAACGTTCATTGATGGGATAATTGGTCATAAGCTTGAAACCAGTTTGGAGCTTATAGTTTTAACTTTGCTATCTAATTATAAGTCTTCTCAAATTATTGTGTTATATACTTGGTGCTTTATACAAATTAGATGCTATTATATTTTTCTCAAAGTAGTTTTCCAATGATTTGAAATCTGCAATGCATATGCATTACATTCTAAAGGGAAAATGTTTTATGTGCATTTGTATGGTTGAGATAATTCTTGTGGTAAGTTCTTTGAGTTCTAGGAGCTACCGTGTGCTTTGTCCTATTTTGTGTATTATTCTTATAAGACACCTTTATTCTTATAAGATGTCTTGATTGATCCGATTAATCAAAATGGCTTCTAATTTATTTTCTTTTCTTTTGCATCATGTACACTCGGGAGCTGGAGTTTCGTAATAGAACTTGTTTTGACCCATAATATCGGGTCAACAGCTATAGGACGATCGCAAAGCCCTCAGTCTCATAAATTAGGAGCTCGATTTCTCTAAGAGTCTAGTATTTCTTGGCCTTTTCCTTTTAGTCGTCCATATTATATTATGTTGTCTCTTTTAGCTTAGATTGGTAACTAATTCCTCTTTTAGTATTAAAATTTTTGAGAGTGTCATTTGTTTATTATTTTTTATGTTACTTTAATATTTCCGGATTGCCATTAAAGTAGGCTAACATTCTCGTATTTTAGCAATTAGTGTATCACTAGTCAATTCGCAAGAGCATTTTTTTAGAGGAGGAGTTCCCAAACAAGTTTCAAAAATTGGCCAAGTTGCGACCAAAATAATCATCTTCAAAATTATATATATTTTTTTATGCATAATGAACCTTGGCTTAACCTTTCACGTTTTCTTTAAAATTGGTGGATTTTCTTAAATTTGGCTCCAACTAGTTAGCCAAAGCATATTGTTAGACTCTTAATATATTTTTTCAACATAACCCGTTGTAGATTTTATTTTAAGAAAATTAAATAAATAAAAAATCTAAGGTACAAGGTATATACGATGTCCACCGATCTATACAAGGTATATTTATACTCTTTCATTTTACGCCTACTTCTAATATTTTATTATTCAATCTCTATTTAATTCCTTGCTTTTAAGTTATATTTACTGTATTGTTTATTTTACCATATATCATATGCCATTACATATTCACGTTATTTTCTATACATATTATTATCATGATCACTTTTTGCATCTACTATCATATTTTAACTATTTTAGTTAAACGTTATCAATCTTAATGTACATACATGTATATTTACTTTCACGTTTATATACCCTACTTGTTAAATAAAGTCATAAATTCTTACACATTTTAACATGCATACTCATATTACTATTATTATTATTTTCTTTTTATGATACAATTATTTTTATTTATTTTATATTTATTATTTTCGTTTACCTTAAACTTATGAATAAAAATCATAAAACTTTCATACATATGCATTTTTACTTTACGATCAATATCACAACTTATTATATATTTTTATATGTCTCCAAGACATTGCATATTTGTATTCTCACAATAAATATACCCTTGTATTATATCGTGGCCATACAAAGTTTGGTACACCTTGTACATTTTTCTTCTTAAAAACAAATAACAAAGGTTTCTCATTATCATTTTTAGCAAATAATAAAGTAATTTCTTTTCCAAATATTTTTCTAAACTGAGTTTAAGGACTATCTTCGGATAGGCTCTGAGGGGTGCCTAACACCTCCCCTCGAGTAATCAAAACCCTTACTCAGAATTTCACGCGTTTTCGAAAGACCAAAAAAATAGAGTTTTACATAAAAATGGTTTTCCTAATTTTTTCTTAAAACTTAGGTGGCGACTCTAAAAAAATAAATTTTCATAACCAGTGAGTCACAACGACCACCACACGTTGTGTGTTGTATCTACTGGTTCGAAATAGGGCGCGACAACGTGACGACTCTGCTGGGGACGTAACTTAGGTCTTTACCTTAGCATGCTTAGTTTAGGATTATTATTTGAAAATATTTGTTTTCATTACGTTACTTGCTTTATTTATACTTATATCCTGCTTTGTTTGAAAGAACGCAAGTCAAATCCAAACTTGCGTTCCTTATTTGTTTGATCAACATTATTTGTTATTGCTTTATCATTTACATTTTCTATCAAGTCTTTGGCCTTACACACTCACACACTGTGGTTCACGCGGGGGGTGTCACACACTCCTCCAAACCTTCTTTTGGATTCCTTAGTTTCAGAGTTGGTACAATTAGGTTAGTGTGCCTTCTCGCAGTTATTCAGTCCTACTCTTAAACGTTTAGGAAAAAATCTTACTCTAGAAATTGATCATATTGCATACACCTTAGACTAGACGGTCCAAGGCATCGTCTTCGCAATTAGGAAGCCACCCTTTTGCCAAAGGTTACAAACCTAACGACATACTTTTTATGTGAAGATTAATGTGAATGATTCAAACTTAAACACATAACGAATTTAGAATAAACAAACTTTTCATACTCTTTAACCTTTTTCCTTTCAGATGAATATCAATCAGAACCTACCAAATATCCAAATGGTCATCTCAGCTCCAGACAGTTTGCAAAATTGGTGGCGGAATATTCATGTAGCACATGGGGGTGAGATTCGAGAGCATTTGGGTGCTTTGTTATCACTCATAAGGATCCGAGCTAACAAAATCCTCATTACTCTGTTAATGGAATTTTGGGATCCAGCCACAGTAACTTTCAAATTCCTGGATTTTGAAATCACTCCCACCTTGGAGGAAATCAGTGAATTTGCTGAACTACCGCTCCGAGGAAAATTGCCAGTACTCCCATCATCCGTAAGAAAGGAAGATTTTCTGAGGCTCTTAGAGTTGGAAATTTTTCCGTCATTAAGGAATGTGGAAGGAGGAAAAGTGAGGTTGGATTACCTTTTTAGAAGGTATGGTCGTCTCGAAAGCTACGATGAACACCGAGGTGAATTTGTTTGTACACGTAGGCAGTGGCTAAATATGCGGCCTAGAGTCTTCGTGTTGGCTTTCTTGGGAACCATGGTCTTCCCAATGAGATTTCATTGTATCGACATCAACATTTTACCAATAGTAATGAGTATCTTCGCAGAGCTGCAAAGACTTACCTTGGTACATATGATTCATCCGAGGTATTCAGGTCATTGTCTGCATGCACTAGAGGCCATAATTTCTTCGGAGGATGCAACTTATTGTTGCAAATCTGGGCAATGGAACACTTCTATCGTCGTAATCCACAAATGGAATACACCATTGATGCGCGCAGTAGGATCTAAAGCCATGAAGATCGTCTAAGGTATTGGATCACACTCACTGGAGAGGCAGAATGGCGCGAGTATTTGACTAATCTTACTGGAGATTCCATCCAATGGAGGTATCCTTGGATGATAGGATTGGCTTTCATCAGGACTCGACACTTTTAATTCATTGAGTTGATTGGATTAGGAGGTATTTAGCCGTATGAGCCTCTTCGAGTTCTAAGACAGTTCGGCGTTGTTCAGGATATACCGTTGTGGTCAGTTATGGTGCTAGATGAGGACGGTTATGGTGATTTAGTTCCAGCAACGCATGTGAGAAATTTACAAGCTGAATGGGACTACATGGTTACACTGCACATGGAAGGAGAGAGATGGTTCACACCAGAATATTATGCATGGCGTACTACCGTGACCCACATGGTTCAACCAAGTACGGATGGGTTCAGAGGATTCGCGGACATTCAGTGGGTCGAGTGGGTTAGGGAAGAAGTACTTCGTCGCATGGACCTCACCACACCTATGTATAATCAGATAGTTCCAGGCTTAGCTGATTATCTGATACCAATAATTGAGGAGGATTCAGACGAGTTAGAGAAGGAAGAGGAAGAGGATCCTGAAGAAGATCCCGAGGAAGACCCAGAAGAAGACCCTAAAGAGGACCCCGAGGAATGGATGGAAGAAGACCCCGAGGAGGGTTTTGAAACTGGCTCCAACATTTATGATCCTGAGGATGGAGGGGAGATGGATACAGACTTAGCACTTGAGTATAACCCTGATCGATCCCCAGAGTACCACCCAAGATCATACTATGATGTGAGTGACGATGATGATGATGATGACGCCGCATGACCTTAGATTTTCTTTTCTTGTTGTACTTTTTCCTTTCTTTCCCCTAAAGAGCCGAATGGCCAATCCC
Source organism: Capsicum rhomboideum (assembly GCA_031232105.1). Taxonomy (NCBI): domain Eukaryota; kingdom Viridiplantae; phylum Streptophyta; class Magnoliopsida; order Solanales; family Solanaceae; genus Capsicum; species Capsicum rhomboideum. The sequence goes on along the minus strand of CP124714.1, from coordinate 152,452,683 downwards.
ATTGTATGCCTTTGCGGCCACCCATGTACTTTCCGTTTTTTTTTAGGCTTTCTTTGCTCTATTTCATTGTAATCTTTTGAAGCCATATTTTGCTTGATGAAAGTCGTTTATTCCAAATCCAAATGTGTTTAAAATGGATCATCTATCATCAAACTGGTTGCATTGTAGGCCCACCTCTGGCAAGAAGAGGACTCATATTAGGACGCGTTTTGAATGTCTCCAACTCGGCGTATATACATGTTACTTATTTGTTACATTTTTCAAAATCTCCCAAACTAACATGTTTTCCTTTTTTTTTATCTTTTCTTTCTTTCTTTTCTTTTATCTTTTGTTCATTATTAATCCCCAAGAAAAGAACGTTGATTTGTGTCGACTTGCAAACTGGCTGAATCACAATACAACCTCCGATCTAAAGGAAAAATGACGGAAGAATCCAACAACGCCTCGATAGTACCGATAGATGGTGCCGAAAGTTCCCCAAAGCTGATAGATACTCATAACGACGAATAAATGGCCAACATGGCTTAGGAAATTGAGATCCTAAAAGAAGAATTGCGCCAAGTGCGGGACTTGACTAAGCTTACGGCTGCTACCTTCCCCACTCAATTCCAATTTTCAAATGCTGAATTACCTCCAGTCTCCCCTGCAAACTTAACAAACCCACATACGCAAACACCACATGTTTCGACTTATGCCCAACCTCCACTTGCTCCTCCACCTGCCGCCAGGGCTGCACCTGATCTTTCATTACCTATTCAAAACTTCACTGTTTCCATCAACCCAATAATACAGCATATACCTGAGGCATACGCCACTTGTGAGATACCTGTGCCGCCAGTATATGCTACTGAAGCTCCTGCCTTTGCCACATCCGCAACTATCAAAGTCCCGTATGAGGTTAATCAGTACACGAAACTAGAGAAGAATGCCCAATTGAATGGAGAGAGGTCGATAGTAGCTCAACTTGAAAATCTGAAAAGGGCATTCAAAAACATGCAGGTCTCCAGAGGAACCGAGAGCTTGGATTATGACGACTTATGCATCCATCCAGACATCGACATGCCAGTTGGGTATAAACCACCGAAGTTTGATGTATTTGATGGAAAGGGTGATCCTCCTGCACACCTAAGAGCCTACTGCGACAAGTTGGTCGGTGTAGGAAGGAATGAGAAGTTGAGGATGAAGTTGTTCATTCGAAGTCTGTCAGGAGAAGCTTTGAATTGGTACACTCGCCAAGACCCTCGTAAGTGGCTTGATTGGCAGGAAATGGCTGAAGATTTCATGAGTTGCTTCAGGTTTAATATTGAAATCACCCCGGATAGATTCTCATTAGCCAACATACAGAAGAAGCCATCAGAGTCATTTTAGGAATATGCATGGCGATGGAGGACTGAGGCTGCTAGGATTCAACCCCTACTGGACAAGAGTGAGATCTCTAAGTACTTTATCCGAGCCTAAGAAGGTGTTTACTTTGAAAAGATGATGTCAATGATGGGACAAAAGTTTGCAGAGTTGGTCAAGATGGGAGATTTCATAGAAGAAGGCATCAAGTCAGGAAAGATTCAGTCTATGGTTGCATTACAAGGCACAAGTAAATCCATACAGTCAGGTTCTGTTGGCATTAACAAGAAGAAGAAAGAAGATGTCTCAACTATTACACTATACTACCAGCCTGGAAGTTCTTCCTACCATCACCCTAACAACCCCCAAATTATTGCACATTTCCCTGTATACAATACTCAGCCACACTATAATCCACCTCGAGCTCCAGTACACCAAAATACACCAAGACCATACACCCCTGTCCAAGCTCCAGTTCACCAAAATAGACTAGCATATGTACCAAGGCCACGTCCAAATCTTAAAGCTAGAAATACTTGCACCTACACACCTATTACCGAACCTTTGGCTCAACTATTTGAAAGGTTGAGGGCAACAAAATTATTGCACCCAGTAGAAGGAAAGACCCCTGATCCAACCTCTCAAAACTTTAATGGAAACAAGTGATGTACTTATCACTCGGGAGTCCAGGGGCATGGCACGAAAGAGTGTTATGGTTTGAAGAACCAGATTGACTCTCTGATCAGAAAAGGAGTAATCAAATGCACCACAGCTTCTCCAAATTTGAATAATAACCCTTTACCGAATCATGAGAATCGAGAAGTCAACATGATTACTCTAGAGGAAGAGTATGACTTGGAGGGAGCTATTGTGCCTACTTGGAATACTGAAGAAGTTGCCACTATATCTCCAGCACAACCCTTTATCACAGTTTAGTTAAGAGAGTCGTTGAACGTTCAAACCTACCTGTCGAGAGTTGTAGTAACTACTATAGCCGCTAGAAAGCCTGACTATAACACTAAAGCAGTCCCATGGGACTATCAAGCGAAATCTAAAGGCAAGATGATAGGCGCTGCTGTAGCTCACGGAATGACCAGGTCAGGAAGGTGTTATGCCCCGGAGGATCTAAATCGAGCGGTTTTTGGGAAAGAACGAAATCCAAAGAAGAATGTTACTGATGTTGAAGCTGCAGAATTTTGGAAGAAGATGCAACCTAAGGACTATTCGGTCGAGGAGCAGCTGAAGAAAACGCCGGCCCACATATCAATTATGTCCTTACTTATGAGTTCTGAAGCCCATAGGAATGCTTTGATGGAAGTATTAAGCGGAGTTAGCATACCGAAAGACACCACAAGTGAAACTTTGGCTTCTACAATTGGACGTATGGTGGAAGCAAATAAGGTCAATTTTCACGATGATAAGCTACCATCAGAAGGGGCTGAACACAACAAAGCACTTCATATCACCGTCAGATACTGCAACAAGGTCGTGAATAGGCTTCTAATCGATGGTGGTTCTGGTTGTAATATCTGTCCATTCTCCACTCTGAGAGATTTGGATGTAAATATAGAAGAGATAATGGAGAGTCGGGTGTAGGTTAGAGCTTTCGATGGATCGCAGAGGAGCGTCATTGGAGAAATCTACCTAACATTGTAAGTAGGGCCAACTGAATTTCCCATCTTGTTTCAAGTAATGGATGTAGCGTCCAGTTACAACCTATTGCTGGGGAAGCCATGGGTCCACATGGAGAGAGCAGTTCCCTCAACTCTCCATCAGTGTGTGAAGTTTGAGTGGGGTCGTACGAAAGTTACCATTCATGGGGAGCTCAGTCATCCCATCTATTCTGTTAATTTTGTTCCAGTCACGGAGGAGTTAGATGGAGCCACTTTCCATACTCTGGAGATCATGTAAGCTGCAAGGATCGATGAGAAAGTAGAGTCGATTGAAGTAAAAATATCAAGTGCAACAAAGATGGTTGCATCAGAGATGTTGAAATATAGGTATCAGCCTAAGACAGGACTAGGACCAAAAACCAATGGTATAATTGAGCCGATTCAGTTAAAACATCAGATAGGTACCACTGGGATGGGATTTGAACCCACTTCGAAAGGAGTGCATGGTGTAGGATCAGGTAAGACGGTGTTTGTGCCAACCCAAGTTCCAATTTCAGAGCAAGCAGTTGATGAGGACATCGTACAAGGAATAGGGAATCTGTTTGTGGCCGTGATCGAGGAAGGACTGGAGATAGATCTCAAGGAGATGACTATCCGTGATGCTGAGCCTGGGGAAGTCTTGCAGAATTGGACCATCAGCCCAACCCTGTTTCGACAAGAGTCCTGGTAGTGTGGAATTGTAGTTGATTTCAAAGTTGTTTTTGCATGATCAATTGAGGCTTGAATCATGCCTAAGACTTTTTTGCTACTCGCCTCTTGCTAAAGTCAAGCGTTTTTCTTTAATAAAAGTCTTTATTTTCTAAAAAAGAAATACTTTCATTATTTTCCATTAAAATATATTTATTTTTACTCACCTTTCATACTTTCAGCGCCAATATTAGTAATAATCCTCGCTCAATGATTATGACGTGTATCGAATCCACTGAGCAAAATACGAGCAATGAGCATGATTATGAAGAATATGACAAAGCATGATGCCTGAAAACCTGCTACATGAGATTGAGCAACTTGAAAGTCAGAAGAAGACTAATCTGGATGAAACTAAGGTTTTCAATTTGGGTGATGAAGAAACAGAAAAGGAAACGCGAGTCAGCATACACTTGGAAGTCGAAAGAAAGCAAGAATTGATAAAATTGCTCAAGCAATATGTTGATGTGTTCGCTTGGTCTTATAAAGACATGCCAGGGTTAAACACCGCTATCGTTTTACACAGGCTACCAATTGATCCTGCCTTTCCACCCGTGAAGCAAAAGAAGAGGAAATTCAAACCCGATTTGAGTTTGAGAATCGAAGAAGAGGTGACCAAGCAGATAGAAGTAAACGTTGTAAAGGTCACAAATTACCCCACATGGTTGGCCAATATTGTGCCGGTGTCGAAGAAAGATGGAAAGATATGGATATGTGTGGATTATCGAGATCTTAACAGGGCTAGTCCTAAAGACGATTTTCCCCTTCCAAACATTCACATACTCATTGATAATTGCACGAAACATGAGTTGCAATCATTTGTTGATTGTTTTGCGGGGTATCATCAAATCTTGATGAATGAAGATGATGCTGAGAAGACAGCCTTTGTCACTCCGTGGGGGGTATATTGCTATAGGGTAATGCCGTTTGGACTCAAAAATGCCGGCGCAACTTACATGAGGGCCATGACTACCCTTTTCCACGATATGATTCACATGGAGATTGAGGTGTACATGGATGATGTTGTTATCAAGTCCAAGAAGAGTTTAGATGACCTGGATGATTTACGAAAGTTCTTCGAAGGGTTGTGGAGGTACGACCTGAAGTTGAACCCAGCCAAATGCACTTTTGGAGTCCCCGCTGGGAAATTATTGGGGTTCATTATTAGCAGGAGAGGTATAGATTTGGATCCATCCAAAATCAAGGCAATCCAAGAGTTACCACCCCCTAAGACCGAGAAGGACGTGATGAGTTTCTTGGGAAGACTCAATTATATCAGCCGGTTCATAGCTCAGTCCACGATAATCTGTGAGCCCATATTCAAGTTGCTAAAAAAGAGCGCCGCCACGGGATGGACGAAAGAATGCCAAAAAGCTTTTGATAGAATCAAGGAATACTTGTCCAACCCGCCAGTATTGGTTCCTCCAGAGCCTGGGAAGCCTTTGCTATTGTACATATCCGTTATGGATGGCGCATTTGGATGTGTGTTGGGACAGCATGATGAGATAAGAAGGAAGGTGCAAGCTATTTATTTTAATAGCAAGAAGTTCACATCGTATGAAACAAGATATACGTTGTTGGAACGCACCTGTTGCGCGTTGACTTGGGTGGCGCAGAAGTTGAGGCACTACCTATCTGCATACACCAAGTACTTGATTTAAAGAATGGATCCACTCAAGTACATCTTCCAGAAACCAATGCCTACCGGAAAATTAGCAAAATGGCAGATTTTGTTGAGCTAGTTTGATATTGTGTATGTGACACAAAAAGCCGTTAAGGGACAAGCTTTGGCTAATCATCTGGCAGAAAATCCCGTTGATCAAGATTACCAGCCACTCAGGACCTACTTCCCCGATAAAGAAGTATTATTCGCAGGGGAGGACATCTAAGAGTCGTATGATGGATGGAGGATGTTCTTTGATAGAGCATCAAACTTTAAAGGAGTCGGAATCGGGGCAGTTTTGGTCTCAGAAATAGGTCATCATTATTTGATCTCAGCAAAGATTAGGTTTTCTTGTACGAACAACATGGAAGAATACAAAACTTGAATTCTCAGACTCAGGATGGTTGTAGACATGAACATCAAAGAGCTATTGGTGATAAGAGATTCTGATTTGTTGATTCATCAAGTACAAGGGGAATGGAATACTAAGAATGTCAAAATCCTTCCTTATGTGCAATGTGTTAAGGAGCTGAGCAAGAAATTCACGAAGATTGAGTTCAAACATGTCCCTCGAATTCAAAATGAGTTTGCCGACGCCCTGGAAACACTATCTTCGATGATCCAGCATCCAGATAAGAATTACATTTATCCCATCAAGGTAGAGATACACGATCAACATGCATACTGTTTCCACATAGATGAAGAATCAGATGGAAAACCGTGGTATTATGACATCAGAAGGTTGCTCAAAGCAGGAGAATATCCAGAAAGCGCCACCAGCAAGCAAAAGCGAACTTTGAGAAGGATGGCTAATCACTTCTTTCTCAATGGAGAAATCCTATGTAGGGGGACTCCAGATTTGGGATAGTTGCGGTGTGTAGATGCCACAGAAGAAACTAGGCCGTTAGAAGAAATATATGCGGGGACCTGTGGACCCCACATGAATGGGTTCATGCTAGCAAGGAAGATTTTGAGAGCCGGATACTTTTGGATGACCATGGAGAGGGATAGCATCTGATACGTGCAGAAATATCATCAGTGTCAAGTGCATGGGGATTTTATACGAGTTCCTCCAAACGAGATCAATGTGATGGGTTCTCCTTGGCCGTTTGCTGCTTGGAGCATGGATGTTATTGGGCCCATTGAGCCTCCCGCATCGAATGGACACCGTTTCATCCTGGTAGCTATCGACTATTTCACAAAATGGGTTGAACCATCAACACACAAGGCGGTAACAAAAAAGGTGGTAGCAGATTTCGTTCGCAGTAACATAGTCTGTCGGTTTGGAATGCCAGAGTCAATTATAACAGATAACGGGGCCAATCTTAATAGTGATCTCATGAGAGAGACTTGTGAAAGGTTTAAGATCTCTCACCGAAATTCCACAACATATCATCCACAAATGAATGGAGTAGTTGAGGCCGCGAACAAGAATATCAAGAGGATCTTGAGAGAAATAGTGGACAGTAATAGAGAATGGCATGAGAAGCGACCCTATGCTTTGCTCGGCTATCGCACCACAATCAGAACATCCACTAGGGAAACTCCCTATATGTTGGTCTACGATTCAGAAGCAGTGATACCCGCAGAGGTGGAAATACCTTCCTTGAGAATCATCCAAGAGGTCGGTCTAGATGATGCTGAATGGATTCGTAGCAGGATCGAACAGTTGATGCTCATTGATGAGAAAAGAATGGACGCAGTCTGCCATGGTCAACTCTATCAAAGTAGAATGATCAAGGCGTTCAACAAGAAAGTCAGGCCTCGACGATTCGCACTGGGGCAATTAGTATTAAAGAAAATATTCCCTCACCAAGATGAAGCTAAGGGAAATTTGTGCCAAATTGGCAAAGTCCTTACATTGTTCACCGAGTACTCTCAGGAGGAGCAGTAATCCTCGCAGAAATGGATGGCACAGTGAGCACGAAGCCGATCAATTCAGACGCTATCAAGAAGTACTACTTTTGAAGACAGTAGGATTAGTTGTTATTTCCATGTACTTTTGCATTTTTCTCTAATGTAACAGAACTACGTATTAGCCTGACTTCCCACGGTGGGATACGTAGGCAACCCTCATCGGGTTCGGTCTCCCTTAGAAAAAACCAAAAACATCATCTTTCATGTATTCAGAACTACGCTCTACCTGACTTCCCTCGGTGGAATACGTAGACAATCCTCATCGAATTCGTTCCCTTCATATTTTACTCTTTTATTTTATTGAACTACGGCTTGACCTGATTCCACTTGGATACGTAGGCAGCCTGAGTCAGGCTCGGTCATTGCATTTCATATTTTTATTTCTTCCCTTGTACTTGAACTACATCATGACCTGATTTCACTTGGATACGTAGGCAGCCTGAGTCAGGCTCGGTCATTGCATTCCATATTTCTTTCTCTACCCTCGAACTATGTACAAACTTGATTCCTATTTGAGGATACGTAGGCAAACTAAAGGGTTCGGTCTTACCTTTAGGAAAACCCCCTTGGCTCACAACATTGCCCCAGAATATAAGAGATCCTGCCATCAGAGTTGTATTGGTATCTGCAAAAGCCAGAGGAACGTCATCCGAAGGATAAAATTGCGTGAATATATGATCGATGGATGGAGGGGACCAACGGATTTCAGAACATGTCATAATATAAAAAATGATAAAGGATTACTATATATATATATATATATATATATACGTAGTATATTTGCGAAAATATATTTTCAAAATCGCTCTGCTACTTTTCCACCTACCAAGTCACCAATTTGGGGAGATCGAGTAGCTGAGGAAGTGTTGGAGGACTCCATTGACTATACCAGGATTCTCGAGTCGATACAAATCAACACCCCCTCCCAACTAAGAATTTTTCTTTAAGTGCATGAAAGTAAGAATCAAGAAAGACGATATCAAGTCAAGCTCCTAGAAGCAATTGGAGACATCATGCGACCTATCACTATAACATGAGCCAAAATATTCTCTCCTTACTCTATATTTAACAACATTGATGTTGATCCTCACAGGCTTTAAAAGTTTCATCTGAAATCTTTGCAGGTACATCCAAGATTCAGATTGAGAGATTGAAGACAGAGGGCCCTCGTAGGACAAATAGGCTATTTTACTTCTTCCAATAAACTCCATCAATTGAAGCCTGTCACCTGACTGCGTCGAATAACTTTGCCAATAGAAGAATCACCGTCTAATTATGTAGAATAAACTCCGTATTTCATCAAACTTCATCAAAGGCTCCACACGACAAGGACTGTACATAAGCAAACGAAGCCAAACTTCCGTATTTCAAAGACTATACATAAGAAAATGAAGTTAAACTCTCGCATTTCAAGGACTGTACATAAGCAAGTGAATTTTGTATTTCGAAGATTGTACATAAGCATACGAAGTGACCCTCTGCCATATCGGAGGATGTAAACGAGAAATGCGACACTCCGCCACGTCGGAGATTACAGATAAGCAAAACCATGCTCTGCCATATCGAAGAATCGTATTTCAGCAAACAAAAGCACGATCTACCAATCAAAGATTCACACCATAGCAATGCATCGAAAATCCACCCTCGTAGCAGCATAAAAAATTCACTAGCGTAGCAGCAAGAGATCCACTACTGTAGCGGCATCAGATCCGAATAGCAAGATCATCATCAAGTTCGGTTTGAAGATTACCTTGCAAGAATGAGGCTCTTACTTTTAAGCAATCGCCCCGCCAGTCGGAGGCTTTACTTTTCAGCTTGCTGACGGAGGCTTTACTCTTCAGCAACTGCCCCGCCAGTCGGAGACTTTTACTTTTCAGCAATTGCTTGCCGACAGAGGCTTTTACTTTTCAGCAATTACTTGCCGATGGAGGCTTTTATATTTTGAAAATTGCTCCACCAGTCGGAGGCAGGCCCCCACATAATGGGGATTACAACACTAGTTTGGATATCTACACTCTACTCTTTACATTACAATTTCAATTTACAATTTTTGAACACAACAAGTACTTTTCACCCTTTTACCTATTTCGCAGGACAACACACTACAACGTGGAACTACCCTCTTAGCAGCAAACTGGGGCAAGCTAGCGGAATGTCAAGCATCCCTAACTACGTCAAGGATTCATTCTCGAAACTCAAACTCGACTCTATTTTTCACATTCAGTTTAAATTTCATAACTCTTTTACATCCTAGTTTCATTGCCTAGTGCTGTCTTAATCCGCACTGGGACAGTTTTTGAAAGTCCGTGATCATTTTTTTCTTTCAAAATCCTCAGCAGATATTGCTATCAAACATCTTTTCATTCCAAGCTATCCCAAAGACAATATCCAGCCTAATTCCCATATTCAGGAAAATATGGTTGAGCATACCTTAAGCGCAACCATATCCATTCCATTCATGCTGACATCTTCACAGTCATCACCCAAAAGAACTCAGTGTTACCATAATTCTACACTGGGGCAAATTTTGAAGTGGATCAAAATTTGCTACGATTCGAACTACAAATGGCCTGATTTTTCATGAAACCCAAGATATGTAGGCAGCTTAGAAATCGGAGCTCGGCCATAATCTTCCAAACTTTTTTTTTTTCGTCTGAGACAAAATTGGTTACGTCAACTTGATTGCCCAAAGGTTCTTACATCACCTTCGGTCCATCAGGGGCAACTGTTGACACCCAATTTTGGCTCGTCTTTTTACTTTAATTATTTTTCTATGCTTCCCGGTCCTAAACAATTTTTCTAAAATAAATTTGTATTTTAAGTTTCTATGAAATTTTAAATGGATAAGAAATAGGGTTTATTTTTCTCCTATTGTGTTTTTAAATATTTTAATTAAATATAATTAGTTATTGAATAATAAAATCACACAAAAAAATTTTTGACACTTGCATTCATATTTCTTCTAAGCATATTTTCACAATAAATTATTATTATATATATATTTTTTTAATTTATTTATTACAAAATTGTTAAATTTAAATATGAATACTAAGTTATTTATATACATATAAATATAATAAAAAGTTTAGGACAATAATAAACATTTTAAAAATTAATTTTAGTGAAAAAGAAAGTGTTTCGGCCAAATTTAATTCAATTACAATTTTATTTATTCAAACCCAATTTTATTTAGCCAATTTCGGACAAGAGGCCCAAAAAATTGTTGCCATCAACTTTCCCAAAAAACCAACAACAACATCGACCCTTCTTCTTTCATCTTCTCCACCTCTCCTCCACCCCCATCAAAATAGAGCCCTAGCTGCGCCATAGCTGCCCGTGCCTGAGAAAAACCCATCCCTCTTTATGTCCCTCTACCCGTGAATCCCTTTGTACCAGAAAATCAGTTCCAAATCGGTGCAACAATAGAAATTTCAGCCTCAAACTTGCTATTAGAGCTCTGAAAAGCTGAAGATATGGAAAGGGGAAGATTCGTTTCAGTTTTTGAATTCAAAATCCCAATCTTTCTCCAATTTTCTCACACATTTTTGTTAAATTTGGGTTCAAATCCGGACTCCCAAGTCCGGATTTGCCTATATATGAGTGTTCTCCATCCCCATAAGAAAAAGAAAGAGGGAAGTTGAAGGAAAAAGCCACAAGCAAAAAGACACGAAAATTGCTAGTTTCTCTCTTATTTCGGTCTAAGTTCAAGTTCTCGGAGTTTTGAGTTTGGTGGACGGAATACTCGACGGAAGGCTCCAGTTTCGCTGTCCTGGGGAAGGTGCGAATCTACCAATTTTAATAAAGATAACCAATCTATTAAAATGGATAAATACGTAGACTTAAATTTGGTAATTGAATTCCAGGATCTTTTTTATTATTATGAAGTTATGAACGTTCTCATTCTAGTATGGATTCTTTCATTTATAACATATGTGGGTTTATGTGTATTTATTGGTTGTATTTTATTAATCGTAACGTTCATTGATGGGATAATTGGTCATAAGCTTGAAACCAGTTTGGAGCTTTCTTTTCTGTTGTATTATTATTGGTCATTTTGCCACTATAAAAAATTAGTATGAAGTGTGGACATCATGCTCCCCCAATTATTTGAACAAGTCCTATATGTGTTAAAGTGCTAACTATTATCATTTGGTTTGTTAAATGCTAATAAAACTCCTTTGCTGATGATTAAGTTACACTTTTAATCTTGGTTACTTGAAATATGGGGCTGCCACGAATATCTCAAATTAATGTTTTTCTTCATTTATAAGTTTAAGGTTTGTTTAGTCTCATTCAAGAGTCAAGAGTTTATCACTATAAAGATGCCATATATTCCTTGTCATCCATGAATGCGTTGTCTTAAGCTTGGAGTGAACTCTCATGCTTATGTGAAGTGTTAAATTTTGGTTTAAGAATAGCTCTCTGTTATGTTCATCTTTAAATTTGAAAAGTTCCCTAGAGTTCCTGTCATTTTTTTTTCTCTCCATATCTTCATCATGTTAGGTGTAAAATATTTTTTAGGATGTGGGGGCTGCTCTTTCTCACTCTCTCTGTGTTTGCCATTTTGTAAGAATAGTTTTAACTTTGCTATCTAACTATAAGTCTTCTCAAATTATTGTATTATATACTTGGTGCTTTATACAAATTAGATGCTATTATATTTTTCTCAAAGTAGTTTTCCAATGATTTGAAATCTGCAATGCATATGCATTACATTCTAAAGGGAAAATGTTTTATGTGCATTTGTATGGTTGAGATAATTCTTGTGGTAAGTTCTTTGAGTTCTAGGAGCTACCGTGTGCTTTGTCCTATATTGTGTATTATTCTTGTAAGACATCTTTATTCTTATAAGACGTCTTTATTGATCCGATTAATCAAAATGGCTTCTAATTTATTTTCTTTTCTTTTGCATCATGTACACTCGGGAGCTAGAGTTTCGTAATAGAACTCGTTTTGACCCATAATATTGGGTCAATAGCTATAGGACGATTGCAAAGTCCGCAGTCTCGTAAATTAGGAGCTCGATTTCTCTAGGAGTCTAGTAATTCTTGGTCTTTTCCTTTTACTCGTCCATATTATATTATGTTGTCTCTTTTAGCTTAGATTGGTAACTAATTCCTCTTTTAGTATTGAAATTGTTTGAGAGTGTCATTTGTTTATTATTTTTTATGTTACTTTAATATTTGCGGATTGCCAGTAAAGTAGGCTAACGTTCTCGTATTTTAGCAATTAGTGTATCACTAGTCAATTCGCAAGAGCATTTTTTTTAGAGGAGGAGTTTCCAAACAAGTTTCAAAAATTGGCCAAGTTGCGACCAAAATAATCATCTTTAAAATTATATATATATTTTTTTACATAATGAACCTTGGCTTAACCTTTCACGTTTTCTTTAAAAATGGTAAAAAAAAAAAAATCTAAGGTACAAGGTATATACGATGTCCACCGATCTATACAAAATATATTTATACTCTTTCATTTTACGCCTACTTCTAATATTTTATTTATTCAATCTCTATTAATTCCTTGCTTTTAAGTTATATTTACTGTATCGTTTATTTTACCATATATCATATGCCATTACATATTCACGTTATTTTCTATACATATTATTATCATGATCACTTTTTGCATCTACTATCATATTTTAACTATTTTAGTTAAACGTTATCAATTTTAATGTACATACATATATATTTACTTTCAGGTTTATATACCCTACTTGTTAAATAAAGTCATAAATTCTTACACATTTTAACATGCATACTCATATTGCTGTTATTATTATTTTCTTTTTATTATACAATTATTTTATTTATTTTATATTTATTATTTTCGTTTACCTTAAACTTATGAATAAAAATCATAAAACTTTCATACATATGCATTTTTACTTTACGATCAATATCATAACTTATTATATATTTTTATATGTCTCCAAGACATTGCATATTTGTTTTCTCACAATAAATATACCCTTGTATTATATCGTGACCATACAAAGTTTGGTACACCTTTTACATTTTTCTTCTTAAAAACAAATAATAAAGTAATTTATTTTCCAAATATTTTTCTAAATTGAGTTTAACGACTATCTTCGGATAGGTTCTGAGGGGTGCCTAACACCTTCCTCTCGAGTAACCAAAATCCATACTCAGAATCTCATGCGTTTTCGAAAGGCAAAAAAAAAAACAGAGTTTTACATAAAAATGATTTTCCTAACTTTTCCTTAAAATTTAGGTGGAGACTCTAAAAAAATAAATTTACAAAACCAGTGAGTCACAACGACCACCACACGTTATGTGTTGTTCGACCGATTCGAAATAGGGCGCGACATCAAGTGACTACACTTAACCAATTTCATGTAACTATAACATATTTCAAGTCACTACACTTAACCATTTTCAAGTAAATAATACACATTTTCAAGTCACTACCATTTTCAAGTAACTAATTCACATTTCAAGTGACTACACTTAATCAATTTCATGTAACTATAACACATTTTAAGTGACTACACTTAACCATTTTGAAGTAACTAATACACATTTTCAAGTCACTACCATTTTCAAGTAACTAGTTTACATTTCAAGTGAAGTGACTACACTTGACCAATTTCAAGTAAATAATACACATTTCAAGTCACTACACTTAACTATTTTGAAGTAACTAATACACATTTTCAAGTCACTACCATTTTCAAGTAACTAGTTCACATTTCAAGTGACTAAACTTGACCAATTTAAAGTAAATAATACACATTTCGAGTCTCTACATTTAACCATTTTCAAGTAAATAATATATATTTTCAAGTCACTACCATTTTCAACTAACTAGTTCACATTTCAAGTGACTACACTTGACCAATTTCAAGTAAATAATACACATTTCAAGTGACTACACTTAACCATTTTGAAGTAACTAATACACATTTTCAAGTCACTACCATTTTCAAGTAACTAGTTCACATTTCAAGTGACTACACTTGACCAATTTCAAGTAAATAATACACATTTCAAGTCACTACACTTAACCATTTTGAAGTAATTTCAAGTGACTACACTTGACCAATTTCAAGTAAATAATACACATTACAAGTCACTACACTTAACCATTTTGAAGTAACTAATACACATTTTCAAGTCACTACCATTTTCAAGTAACTAGTTCACATTTCAAGTCACTACACTTAACCATTTTCAAGTAACTAATACACATTTTCAAGTCACTACCATTTTCAAGTAACTAGTTCACATTTCAAGTGACTACACTTAACCAATTTCATGTAACTACAACACATTTCAAGTGACTACACTTAACCATTTTGAAGTAACTAATACACATTTTCAAGTCACTACCATTTTCAAGTAACTAGTTCACATTTCGACTACACTTGACCAATTTAAAGTAAATAATACACATTTCAAGTGACAACACTTAACCATTTTGAAGTAACTAATATACATTTTCAAGTCACTACCATTTTCAAGTAACTAGTTCACATTTCAAGTGACTACACTTGACCAATTTCAAGTAAATAATACACATTTCAAGTCACTATACTTAATTATTTTAAAGTAACTAATACACATTTTCAAGTCACTACCATTTTCAAGTAACTAGTTCACATTTCAAGTGACTACACTTGACCAATTTCAAGTAAATAATACACATTTCAAGTGACTACACTTAACCATTTTCAAGTAACTAATACACATTTTCTAGTCACTACCATTTTCAAGTAACTAGTTCACATTTCAAGCGACTACACTTGACCAATTTCAAGTAAATAATACACATTTCAAGTCACTACACTTAACCATTTTGAAGTAACTAATACACATTTTCAAGTCACTACCATTTTCAAGTAACTATTTCACATTTAAAGTGACTACACTTGACCAATTTCAAGTAACTAATACGCATTTCAAGTGACTACACTTAACCATTTTCAAGTAACTAATACGCATTTCAAGTGACTACACTTAACCATTTTCAAGTAACTAATATCCATTTTCAAGTAACTAGTTCACATTTCAAGTGACTACACTTAACCAATTTCAAGTAAATAATACACATTTCAAGTGACTACATTTAACCATTTTGAAGTAACTAATATACATTTTCAAGTAACTAGTTCACATTTCAAGTGACTACACTTGACCAATTTCAAGTAAATAATACACATTTCAAGTCACTACGCTTAACCATTTTGAAGTAACTAATACACATTTTCAAGTCACTACACTTAACCATTTTTGGAAACAGCCTCTGGCAGAAATACAAGGTAAGGCTGCGTACAATACACCCTTGTTGTGTGGCCCTTCCCCGGACACCGCGCATAGCGGTAGCTTTATTGCATCTGGCTGCCCTTTTTTTTTACACTTAACCATTTTGAAGTAACTAATACACATTTTCAAGTCACTACCATTTTCAAGTAACTAGTTCACATTTCGAGTGACTACATTTGACCAATTTCAAGTAAATAATACACATTTCAAGTCACTACACTTAACCATTTTGAAGTAACTAATACACATTTTCAAGTCACTACACTTAACCATTTTCAAGTAAATAATACACATTTTCAAGTCACTACCATTTTCAAGTATCTAGTTCACATTTCAAGTGACTACACTTAACCAATTTCATGTAACTATAACACATTTCAAGTGACTACACTTAACCATTTTGAAGTAACCAATACACATTTTCAAGTCAGTACCATTTTCAAATAACTAGTTCATATTTCAAGTGACTACACTAGACCAATTTCAAGTAAATAATACACATTTCAAGTCATTACACTTAATCATTTTCAAGTAACTAAAACACATTTCAAGTGACTACACTTAACCAATTTCAAGTAAATAATACACATTTCAAGTGACTACACTTAACCATTTTGAAGTAACTAATACACATTTTCAAGTGACTACACTTAACCATTTTCAAAGCACAAGTTCACATTTTCAAGTAACTACACTAACCATTTTAAAGTACAATTTCATATTTTCAAGTGACAACACTTAACCATTTTCAAGTCACAAGTTCACACTTTGAAGTCACTACATTTAACAATTTTCAAGTCACTAGTACATATTTTCAATTCTAATATACGTCAAATAGTTCAACAAATTTAATAAAACAAATAACTAGAGGCGTCACATGTCCCTCTCACACCATATAATCATCACAAACCTATGACTTTCAAAGCCTTTTACAACAAATAATCCCACCGTAATACTATATTTAAAGACTTCAATATAAGAAAATAGAGAGAAATCAACTTACCTTCAAGTAAGCTAATGTTCCAAAATTACTTTTACAAAAATTGCTCCTTCCTTATGATATGCCTCTTTGCAAATATCTCTAAATCTAAAGAAAAAATGTCATTTAGTGCCAAATCGATCAGTACCTAAATCAACCAGGCAAATCAACAATGTAAATAATTATTAAAGAGATGATAGGCAAATCAACCTTTTCAAATACGTCAGAGCTTCTAAACGGAGCTGCTGCGTTGATGAATGGAGCTGTTGTTGTTGGTCGGAGCTACTGTCGGTGTTGCTGCTGTCGTTGGTTGGAGTTGTTGTCCATGAACGGAGCTATTGTTGTTGGTCGGAGAGGTTGCTGCCGTTGGTCGGAGCTGCTGCTGTCGTTGGTCTGAGCTACTGTCGATGAACGGAGTTGCTATCTTGGTCGGAGCTGCGTCGGCGAACAACGGTGTGTAGGTTTGATGAACAGTGGTGGTCGGAGCTGCGTTGGGTGTGAGGGTTCAATTGATGTGTATTGGGGGAATTAGGAAATGGGTTATTAGGAAAGGGGTGATATATGGGCTAGTCGGGTCAGGCAATAATTGGGCTGGATCGAGTGAAAACAATTGAGAAAATCGGCCACAAAGTGGTCGGTTTTCATTTTAAAAAATAAAAAAATATATAATAAATTGTGTAATATTTATAATAAATACAAAAAAATTTAATATGATGCATATAAATTGGATAATTAGTTAATTCATCATCACACACGAGTAGTATATTTCCTAAATTGTATAATAATATCAATGTATTTCGTATATTAGGATGAATTGTTTGTTAGTAATCTTTTGAATATGTATTATATACCTCGTAATACAACGTATTTCATATATCATCTGATGAATTATAGATTAATTAGCTTACTTTATTATAACTTCAAAAATATATATTATTACGTCGATCGTATGATATCAACGTGTTATTCAAAATATTTGGATAGATTCAGTTAGCTTGCTTTTGACTACTACATATATATATCACTACACGAGATATACGTATATATACATATCAAGTGACTATCAAGTTCAAAATACGTACTGTATACATTACATACAAGAGTATATTATCTCGTAATACAACGAACTTCATATATACTCTGATGAATTATCAATTAATTGACTTACATTATTATAATTTCAACGTGTTATTCAAAATACTTGGATAGATTCACTTAGCTTGCTTTTGACTACTATGTACATCAATACACGAGATATACATATATACACACACACTCTATGGACAATCAGGTTCTAAATACATACTATGTATATACATTACATACAAGAGTATATTACCCCGTAATACAACAAATTTCATATATACTCTGATGAGTTATTGATTAATTTGCTTATATTATTATAACTTCAACAATTGTATGATATCAATTCAACGTCTTATTCAAAATACTTTGAAAGATTCACTTAGTTTTCTTTTGACTACTACGTACATCAATACACGAGATATACGTATAGATCACATGCACGAGTATATTACCCCATAATACAACGTATTCCGTATACTCTAATGAATTATCGATTATTTACCTTACATGATTATAACTTCAATAATATAATATAATTACCTCGATCGTATGATATCAACATATTCAATATACTTGTATACATTCAATTAGCTTTTAACTACTGCGTAAATAACTACAAGCGATATACGCGTATACATATATATATATATATATATACATACTCGATGGACAATATATTTATTTTATTGAAATGTAAGTAGAAAATAAAGATTGTTTTTTATGTTATTTTTTAATTTTATTTAATATTTTTAATTTATTTTTAATATTTTTTACCAAAACCAACCACAAGTGGTAGGTTTATCTTAATTCTTTTTACAGAAACCGACCACTTGTGGTCGGTTTTTTAAGATTAATTGATTTTTTTTATTATTAAGAAATAAACCGACCACAAAGTGGCCGGTAAAATTTTAAAAAATATATTTAATATATTTTAAAAATATATTCGATTTTAAGTTTTTTATTAATTAATATTTTTTAATTAATTTTTTAATCTAAAATAACTTTCACAAAAGTTTAATATATTTTGTATAACAAAATAAAATGAATTTTTAAATAATTATTTTATTTATTTTTTGTTATTACCGACCACAACTGGCCGGTTTTTGTAAATTATATTTTCCCAGGTTAATTAAATTACTTTCCCACAATTATTAAACAGAAAAATTTATTAAGAATTTTTTTTTAAAAAAAATAATGAAAAACCGACCACATTGTGTGACCACAAGTCGTCGTCTGTTTTTCTAGTAGTGTTAGCAGTAGCGTTTCAATTTCTCTTTTTAGAGTCGGTTAGAGGATTTAGTTAGGAGTCTTAGCTGTCACTTAGCCGGTAGATTAGATATTTTCATTTGTTCATGTATATAAGGTAGTCTTAGGCTTTGTATTGATCACTTTTGCCATTTCTCTTCGATAATGAAAGAGACTTCACATTCTTCAAACTCTTTCTCTCTACTATTTCATTCCTCTTCATTGTTTCATATAGAATTTGATCAACTGTTAAGTTGTTCCAATGGAGTCTGTGTAAGCTTACATTCTTCAATCGTTGCTTCTCAACATCATATCAGAGCGCGGCTCTATGAATTCCACATTTATGCTTTAATCAAAAGTTTTTTTGGTTCTTATTACTGTTTTTGTTGATTACACGAATTTGATCTGCTGAGTTGAAAAAATCATAAAGTTATTGGTTTGATAGTTAGTTTTTGTTGTTCTTCGATGTTTTTTTTGGAATTTTTATTTTCTCAAAACATTTTGGGTTTTGAACTGTTGTTGTGTTCCTGTCCGATCAATTGCTTCGTCCAAGTTAGTCGTCAATATTCCTTTTCTGATATCACGACATGGTTGAAAATGTAACTGGCTCTGGGAGTCAAGGTGTCACGATCAAATTACGAGATCGTGCGGGCATCTAATCTATTCTAACTAGATAGGAGAACCCGTAACACCCAATCAATTAACATGCGGAAGATCGGTAAAACTTTATTTGAATTAACAACTCGAAATCGTATATCAATACAATCATAAAATGAAAGTTGCTACAATACCATCACTTACAACACTACCCAAGATCTAGTCTAGACATGTACAACAACTTCTAATACAATGAGGAACAAATAAAAGACACAACTCCCACAGTAGAAACAAGATGAGCAGATGCTGTTGGTGAATACTTGCCGCTTCAAATAAGGAACCTCAACCGATCCTGCAACATATCTATATCCCAAAAGAGGAATATAACAAGAGTAGTATCAGTACAACCACACGTACTGGTAGGCATCATCGGCCGATCAGGATTAGAAACATATAACAACATATAGAAATCTTAGAAGAATAACATGATAATCCAACTTAACATAAATCACCTACGTCTATAATCCACGTCCCAACACTCCCTTATACCAGTTCTAGCAATTTGGTTTATATCTTATCCGCCTAGCTAACCCTTTTTAGTTACAAGCGAGCAACCTAAATCCTTATATATAAACTCCACTTAATCACCATTACTGATATTATTTCTATGAGTCGGTCTACGACTAACTTGTTCCCTCACTCTAGCCCATGATCCTTCTACCCTTTTTAACAGATGTAAACAATGCCACAATAATTCGTGGCATTAAGATCACTAGACTTGTAAAGTATCTAAACTAATAGGGATCACTACCTCGCCTAGACCTAATCAGGTGTGAGCTACTTGGTGATGTAATAATCACATAACAAGCAATCTTCAATCGACGCATTGCCATTCACAAATAACTGCTC
Organism: Capsicum rhomboideum; assembly: GCA_031232105.1. Classification (NCBI taxonomy): domain Eukaryota; kingdom Viridiplantae; phylum Streptophyta; class Magnoliopsida; order Solanales; family Solanaceae; genus Capsicum; species Capsicum rhomboideum. The sequence goes on along the minus strand of CP124714.1, from coordinate 152,432,298 downwards.
TAGCCACGAATAATCTACATGAGACTAACCCTTGACTCTTTACTTACCGCAAGCGGGACAAACAAATGTACAATAATCTAATCATTTCACACATAAATCCTACCACTTCTATTAATCACGACACTTATTCAATGCAATTAACACTCAACCCAATGTTATGAACAATGTAGTAAACTAACCGATCAATCATGAATTGTGTACACACATACTAAGGGTCTTATATACCAATTAGTCATGACCTGTAGAGGACGAGCTCACATCCATGTACCATACCTGTGAGGTACCCGCTCCTCCAAACATCAAATTGTAATCAATATGTAGCGATGAGGTACCCAACCCACCAAATATCATATTAAATAAATATCTCCACCAATATTATCTAGACTATGATAGAATGTAGCTACATGCAAATATACAATTTATCTAACCCTTAATCAACTTCAAGGTTCACCATTTTAAGAATAGGATCGACTACCAATTCACTTTACTAATAACAAGTAAGTTCAAAGGCCAACCATGATTACCCACTCATGGATCAGCATGGAAATCAACTCAAGTATATCACTACATTTAGATTCTCAATATTTATTAACTAATCCAATCCTTGTCTAACACTTCACCACTTTTATCTAACCCCAGAACAACCAAAGTTCCCCGATATGAGGACACCCCTAATCTACGAGGGACTTCCTTGGCCAATATTAGCGATCATGCTCTACACTACCCCACTCTTACTACTTCTACCTCACACCTTACTCTATCTATATTTTATACGCTATTACTCTCTCTAATCCTCCCTACATCAATCACAATCCGACTGTACTAATCCTCAATATGCCCGGTACTCACAAGACCCCAAGTTGGACCTACCCACATCCTTAGCCCCATTTATATCATTTCCATATCTATAGACTTACACGACACCCCATCACCTCTTGTTTTTCTCTAATTTGCATAACTTTAATTAGCATTAACCTCGTATTGATAATATACTACTTTAGACGACACCTATATAGCACATTGAATGACAAGCTCAACTATACCATGATTTTTATATGATTAACCATCTGAACTCTATGCCCATATGCCTAAGCATGACATCTCCCGTCAAACTATATGCCACATATGTAATTAACAAAGGTCTGCTACTAATTTAATTATAACCTACCTCGATGTCGAGTTTTGCTGATACAGAGTGTATGAAACTCTTTTGTTTTATTCTTTGCTAGTAATATTGCCAGGGATACCTCAAAATCATTGTTTAAACCTGCCTTCTTAAAGTCTTGCCTCTCCATCCATGTTATTTTTAGTCTAGGGGTAACCCTAGGGTGTTATTAGAAAGAGGCAACAAAATTAGAACAAAAGCTGGTGGAAAAAAGATTTTAAAATGCAGGTTGACTGCCCCATCACCACTGTAGCACAGATTCTTATCGCAGTGGCGACGTGGTAGCGACACCAGTGTCGCTGTAACGGGCAAGGGGCAGTCTAGCCTCCCAAACTTTTGGTCAATTAAATTATTTTATGGAACTTTACCAAGGTTTTAAAATCTAACATGGTTAATTTAAGACGCATCCCATTCACGACTTCCCTATCTAATGTTTATAGTAACGACAAGGCAGGTCGTTATACAAGGAACTGTGGAAACAAGTTCTGTTTCAACAGATTCTACTGGTGCATTGTATATGCATCCTTCAGATAATGTAGGATCTTCTCTAATTCCAACAGTTTTTGATGATCCTGGAGAAGCGGAGTATTTAGAGGTCTGTCAGTGAAGAATAAATCTGGTTTCATAAATGGAAAGGTGAAGAAACCAGCTCCTAACATGACTGATTATTTACAATGGAAGAGGTGTGATGACATGGTAACCTCATAGATTCTCAACTCATTGTCTAGGGTTTTAGCATATAGCCTGCAATATGTTAACAATTCTAAGGAACTATGGGATGAAGTAGCTGATAGATATGATCAAACTAATGGTACAAAAGTATATCAACTCCAAAGGGAAATAAATGATCTCTCCTAGGGTAGCATGGACATCAATGGATACTATACTAAGATAGAAGACACTGGGAAGAGTTGAGTACCCTAGACACCACCACACAATATACATGCTTGTGTACTTGTGGTGGAAAGGTAAGCATGCACAAGATTGAAAAAGACATGAGGCTAATTCAGTTCTTAGTGGGGTTAAATGAGGCCTACACTACAGTAAGGGGAAATATACTCATGATGAGCCTATTTTCTATGATGGCACATACCTTTGCCATCTTGTCAGGAGAAGAAACAAAGGGAAGTGAGACCCCACAATCATTTGGCTCTAGAGTCGACATCTTTTAGTACTTCAGCATCAAACTCATAAGGAGCATCTATCCCATTCATCAGAGGTTATAGGACAAACTACACTCCCCAAAGGGGAGGTTCTTTTAAAGGAAGCAACAAATCCTCACATCATCTGTCAAATTCATATCCACAAAACAATAGGTCTTATTTGTTCTGTGAGTGTTACAAGAAAACTAATCATACCATGGAAAAGTGTTACAGGTTGCATGGCTTACCAGAGAATTTAAAATTCACCAAAAAAAAAAGTGGTAGGGTTAGCAGCTACAGTGCAGAGTCCTGGAGGACACAAGGAATCACTTCTCTCTAAGGAGCAGTATGATGAACTATTGAGTCTACTTAGAAGTATGCAGCTTAGAAATGGACATGAAAGTTCAAACAATCTTATAATGGACCTGTAAGCCTTGCAAGTATCTTGATTTGCTATTATTTTATAACTGAAATTGGTGACCTTTTATGCAAATGTACTAAACTTAGTGTTGACTCATGGATAATAGACTGAGGAGATTCACACCACATGACTTACAACAAACTCTTACTTAAAATATAGAATTTTACCATATCCTGTCCTAGTCACTCATCCATTTCACCACTGGAAAATAGTAGACCACCATTACCAAACACTTTATCAAAGGAATTAACTCCTAAACCAAGCCTTCATGTGCCACCAGTATCTCCACATCCCACTATAAGACTTAGAAGATCATGCAGAACTCATGCCACTCCTTCTTACTTACAAGTCTATGGGTATAAGCTCCCTCATTTCCAATATGAACCACCACAACAACCTAGCTCCCTAATTTTTCTTTCATTATAATTTCTCACATTTACCTCACTACCTTGTGTCCAAATAGTTAGTAGCTAGTTAAGAACATTTCTCATGAATGTGAACCGGGTTCATAAGAAGAAGTTAACAACATTAAGAACTGTAGTGACCCATTTTGTCGTTACTAAATTATCCATTCCTCAATATTAACTTGAGTCCAAAATAGCCTTCATTTTGTTCATTGTGTCACCTCAAGCTTTTCGACGAAGATTTTAGCCTTTCGATGTGTTTAGATAGACTCAAGCCCGATGAATTTAATTATTCATGAGTACTAATAGCAATCCTTTAATTTGGAAGTTCTTTAGATATGAATTAAGGTCGTACAATATCCCTAGCACAAAATTAAGTTGAAAACATTTTTAACCAATAGAGTTTTGATATGGGTTTCTATTAGGGCCAACTTCGAACGCTCATATCTCCTAGAATATAAGGTTTTAGGGGTCCCAACACCTACCAAATCAAATATCTCTGAGTCTTCTTTCCAACGCAATAAACCGTTCATCAATCTGAGTTTAGAATAAAAAGTTATGACCGTTTTACTGAACACTGTCCGGGCTGAAAAGGAAATTTCGCTGTAGCGAAAATTCTGGTGGTATTTAAATCATATTTAGCCGATTTTCAGGTCCAAAACCCCAAAACTTCATTCCCCAACCCTAGAGAGGTGATTTCCCAAGGTTTAGAGTGAAATTTCTTCATTGAGGTAAGTTTTTCCATCATCTTCTTCGTCTTTTAATCCATTAACATCTTAGAATCCTTAGGAAGACCCTTAATGGTGGAATTTGGGGAAAAACTTATGGGTGTTCTTAATATCACCTAGAACTAATTCTAGATTATAAATTATTGATTCCTAGCATGAACTTGCTAAACTAGATTATGTATTTTGTTGGTTAGAAATCTTGAATTCCACAAAGATGAGACCTTTAGCATAAAAACTCCATTAATGGAGATGGGTTAAGCTTGAAGCAACTAGTTAATGGTTAATTGACCTTGGAGAATGATATAGACCTTGAATTAGGGTAGAATTAGTGGGTTTGAATTTCCAAAGATATTTATTTGAAGAGTAATTGATTAATTACTCTTATAATTGCTTGAATTTTAGATGATTGATCACTCCGAAGCATGAAGAAAGGGAATGAGCATCCTTGACATGACTTGTTGATTCAAAAAGCTTGGTGTCCAGGTAGGCTAGGTTAATGAGTAGAAGACTGTGTTATTTTATATTTTCATAATTTATAATTGATGGGAGAAAGCATGTCTAGGCCTACAGACATGGAGTTGAGGTGGATAAAGACATAAGAACTTTACTTTAATCTCGAAAACTATGTTATTGATGATTATGTGATATTATGTGTTATGTGCCGAAAGGGGATTGTTGTGAATGAAGTATGTGGACATGATGTTTCTTAGTTGTTCTAGTGATGAACCTAATTGAGTTATACAGATATAAGTTGCATATTGTGCCATGATAATGGTGAGGCCTAAGGAATAGATGACTTGAATCATTGTGTGTATTGTATTGTGCAGAGAGAGATAGAGAATAATGATAAGGTTGAATGTGCTAGTTATGGGTGGTGATGTTAGAACCCAAGTTGTGGTATTTGAGTAGGTTATGGTTTAATTGGAGTTTAGACTCAATTTAATTGTGTGTATGCTCCTAAATTGGATGCTTGTTGATTGGTCTTCAGACATACTTGAATTGATGATATTTGGATTGTTGATACTTGCATGAATAATTATGAAAAATCAAACTTGATCAAATTGCCTTATGATTATAAGTGTACTTGTAAATTTAGTAGGCCGTGTTGTATTCTGAGAGATAGTATGAAGTTGATAAAATATACATAATATGGTTATGGAGGACCGGGTACCACGCCGGTACGGTACATGGACTTAGATTGTCCCCTGCAGGTCATGACTAGTTGGGCAGAAATAAGTCCCTTAGCATGTGTGTACAGACTATTATTGATAAATGAAAAATCTTGATTCATAATGATAATGTGATTGAAAAGAATGCCTTGAGTAAAAAAGGCTTGTGATATACCTTCATACAGGTTGAAAAGTGAATGATGAATATTTATTAAGAACAGAAAAGTGGAAAGATTGTTAGTAGCAATGTGGACGACGTTAAATTTTGGTATTGCTATAAGACGTGATTGGATCGGGTGCCACGAACCGGCATGGTAATATTAATAATAAAGGAATTGATAATGAAGTGATCTAAAGTGATGAATCCAATGAATAATCTCAAAGAAAGGATCTCAAAATTTCAATAATTAAATTAATCCTTCTCTAAGAGTGTCTATAAGGTTTGCTAATGAAACTTGAGTTCTCTTGTGTGTTTGACTGAGATGTGAGTTGATTTGTATTCCCTATTTGATTTTATCCTTGAAATTGATTGTGTGACATGTACTTGGAAAAGTGAAGCTCTGTGCTTACTTGCTATATGTTGGTCGACTTACTTTATTTATACTTGGTGTAATTGTGGCTTATCCGATTGGCTAGTTATTATTATTTAATATTATAAGAGAGTGTTTGGTTGTTAGCCCGAGAGTTTTGTGTGAGTTGTCTATGATTACTGGGTTGATCCTATAGATGTGGATAATGGAAACGGCAATGCGAATAAAGGGGTGATAGTGATAGTTTAGTGTTGGATGGTATGAATTAATGAGGTTAGACTATGGTAGTGGTGAATATAATCTCGTTAATAGAGTTGGAGAATTGTAAATTATATAGGCAAAGTTTTATAATGATATTACAGCCTTAGTTGAATTATACTCTATTTAAGATGTCATGATTTCTTTTCTTTGATTCTATTTTATGATTATGTGGACTAACACTGGTTGACCGATGATGCCTACCAGTACGTGTGTTTGTACTGACCCTACTCTTCTACATTCCTTCTTGGGGTGTAGACGATACAGGTTAGTTTGCAGTTACTAGATGGATGACGATAATCAACACTAACTTCTGCACTTCCTTCCTGGCAGATGTTGTAGTCTTTGTGTTATTTATTTTATTGTCAGTCTATTCTATAATAGGTAGCTCTTGTACATGTCTGACCAGGTCTTGGGGTAGTGAAGGACAGTTGTAAGAAGTTTTTGAAAAGTTTATTTATTGGTATTTAATTTACTTTGTTATATTTAATTTAGTATTCTCTTAAAAACAGAAGTCTTTCGCATATATTTGGTTGGGTAATAAGGGTTCTCCTAGCTACTTAGGATAGCATAGGTGCCGACACGGTCCGTTAGTTTGGGTCGTGATAAGAGCACATCTTAGCTTGGCTGTCAGGAGAGGTTGGGGTCTTTACTAACTAGATGTCAACAATGCTTTTCTTCACGGTGACTTGCATGAAGATGTCTATATGAGCACTCTATAAGGGCTTTTAGTTCCAGATAAAGGCTTTGTTTGCATATTAAATAAGTCATTGTATAACCTGAAAATGCCTCGAAAATAATTTACAATAAATAATAGGCTCAAAATGGACCAGAAAAAATTTAAATCGGGGAGAAAAATAGCGTTCTATGGAAATTGGGCCAAGGGGACCAATAATGGACTAGGTCAAACTGTCGGTAATTGCTACCGTAGTCGGATAACCGCTGCAGAGGTAAAAAGCAGTAGCCCAGCCGAGGGATTTTTAAAAATCCTCTTTATTTTTATTTTCCTAGGTCGCCTCCTTCCTCCAAAAACACACTGAAAAATCTTATCTCCCCCACCATGAGATTTCAAAAGCCAAGATTTATGAGAGCGGTTTTGAGACACACCCAGAGGGAACCCGACATGAAAATACATTTAGCACATGAGGGATAACTCACTTCTCTCCACAGAAGTATGTTTTGCCTAAAAGGTAAGCTAAGGTTTATTTTGTAGCAACTAGACTTGGGTTAGATGCATTAACATTAATGGTAATGTCGAAAATATCTTGCATTAGGCTTTCGAGCACGAAGTTGGATGGGTGGACACTTTGAAATTTGGTTAGGCCTAAATATGATTGTATAACTGTATATTATGTTGATATTTCAATTGTGATAAGAGGCGGATAGAATAGTGGAATGAGTGTGCATAGTTTAATATATTTCAGGGCTTGAATATAGTGAAAAATCGAATGAGACAATACAGAATAGTAAAAAGTGAAAATTACGGAACTCAATGAATTCTAAATATCTTAATTGTTCAAATTACACTAAAGAAAGTGACTAAAAAGTGAGGTATGGCTAGTTGGGGATTAGTAATTAGTATAAACGAATCCCGTGACTGATGAATGAACATAAAAGAGTGATACTGTGAAGTAATGAATAAAATCCCCATTAAAGATAGTTAGGGAAGATTAGAGGTTAATGTAAAACGTGTGAGGTTGGGGATGTGGATAGAGAGAAAGTGTATGATAAGCGTGAACTTGGGATATGGCAGCCGGTAAGGATGTATGGCAAATGATAGTTGTGGACGTATGTAAGTAAAGACCAAGGTCGTTGATTTAAAATGTGTTAGATGATCGATGTAACATTTAGACTGGCTTGGCTTGTGTTTATTGCGAACTGAACATCTGCGAATGTCCTTGCATGACTTATGAATTATTGATTGTATGCATTGCATTTTATTTGTACTATGCTGATGTGTTGAGATGATATGGGTCGAGTACCACGTCGGTACGAAAATAATATGTTCTAATATAGGTAGGGTACTACGCCGGTACGAATAGGATGTTGTCGTGATATAGGTCGGGTACCACGTCGGTATGAGATAATGTTGATGATGGTGATGAGACTGATGAGAAGGGGTGAGGAGAGATGACGTGCACATCTTGCATACATACATTCATTCATATGTTTTGAATGTGATTCTAATTTATATATATTCTCATACGTGTTTCTGTTGTGGTAAATAGTGAAAGAGGATTTACGAATATACGTTAAGTCCCTTGTATGGACCGAGTTAGAGATGAGATTCTAGGGTATCCTGAAAGGGTTGGTCATGGTAGAATTGGTAGTTTCTGATTTTCATCAGATATGGTATTGTGATGTCTTATGATAGAGAGTATCGAGAGGAATTGGGTGGATGTAGATTAAAGAGTTGTAGGTACCATAAGAACGAGTCGGTATAGGAGAAAAAGGTATAGGTTTGAATAGGTAGTCAAAAGATAAAGATATACGAAATGTTAAGTCAAAGGATAAAGATATACGAAATGTTAAGTCAAAGGACAAAGATATACAAAAATGTTAAGTGACAACTAGTTCATAGAGATGCTAAAATGATAAGTTAAGGATTCTCTAATTGTGAATTTAGAACCAGAACTTTACTTGATGTTATGATTTTTCCATATTTATTATTGATGTTATTTGTTTTTAACCCTGGTCGACCAATGATGCTTACCAGTATATTTGGTTGTACTGATGCTACACTTACTATACCTCCACTCAGGGGTATAGCCATGGTACAGGTTAGTTGGAGTTTATATAGCAGTGATGCCGATCACTCAACAGTAGCTCCTACCATTTCTATTCTATATGGATGTTGTGTCGTGGATGTACCTACTCCTTGTCTAGTGCTCTTGTACCGATTTAGGATAGGTTTTGGGGAGTCACTTGTAGTTGTTTTTTGCATATATTTTTCATATCTGATTTATTAAAAACAAGTTATGGATCGAATTGATTTAATAATCATTTTTGAACTGTTGAGTTGTTATTCATGTGATAGACAATATTTATTGAGTGAACATTGCAGTAACTTCCACATTGGTTTAATGGTGGGATATTCAGGATTCTCCTATCTGGAGTAGGTGTAGGTAGATGCCCGGTACGATCCAGTAGATTGGGTCGTGACAGAAACATGCTAGTAGACAATGGTAGGATAAGTTGGTAAGTTCTTTGTATTCAAAAGGTTACTCACACTTAGCAAGTGACTATTCTCTCTTCTATAAGAAGTCGGACCAATCTATTATGCTTGTTGCCATCTATATTGATGATGTCATATAAACTAGGACGGACTTAGCATGAATCAAGTTAGTCAAAACATTCCTACATGATCAGTTATGATAAAGGATCTTGGAAAGATTCACTACTTCCTAGGACTAGAGATTTTGTATAGAAAGGACGGTGTTCTGATCTCACAAACAAATTCACAAATGATCTGATTTCAGAGTTTGATTGTATTTAATCAGAAACCAACTTCTTCACAACTTGATCCCACTATCAAATTGAGCATTACTAAAGATGACCTTCTATCAGATCCCACTTATTACAGGAAGTTAGTGGGAAAACTAAATTTTCTCACCAACATCGGAATGGTTATTGCCTCTAGTGTGCAGTATCTCAGCCAGTTCATGAAGGCACCAAGGGAACCACATCTCTAAACTGATTTCCATGTCCTCCGGTATCTAAAAAGTGATCCCGCTTTGGGGATCTTTATATCAAATAAGCCAGATTACTATATCTCTGCATTCTGTTATTCAGATTGGGCAACATGCCCCGACTCAAGAAAGTCAATGAGTGGATATATTGTTCTCATTGGAAACAGACCCATATGTTGGAATTCTAAGAAACAATCCACAATTTTCGTTTCCTTAGCAGAAGATGAATACATGGCCATTAGACAAATAGTTGGTGAACTAGTTTGGTTGTAAAGATTGATTAAAGAGATCACAATGTCTTGTTCTTTGCCTATTTCAGTATTTTGTGATAGTTAGGCACCAGTCTACATCGCAAAGAACCCTTGTGTTTTATGAAAGAACCAAACATATAGAGGTGGATTGCTATTTTGTAAGGGGCAGGCTTCAAGAGGGTCTGATCAATCTCCACCACAACTCCACCACCTCTCAGATAGTAGACATCTTTACCAAAGCTTTAACAGGTGTTAAACATTTCTCTATTTTGTACAAGTTGGTTTTAGATCTCTCCCCTCCAACTTGAGGGGAGTGTTGAAGTATGTTAGTTAAGTTATGACATGTATTAAAGAAACTGTGTTAGATGAATTAGGTTTAGAATTAGAAGCAGTTACTGCATCCATGCAGTTAGTTAGCAGTAGCATTTCAATTTCTCTTGTTAGAGTCGGAGGAGTTAGTTAGGAGTCTTAGTTGATGCTTAGCTGGCAGATTAGATATTTTCATCTATACAAGTATATAAGGTAGTCTTAGGATTTGTATTGATCACTTTTGATATTTCTCTGTTCGATAATGAAATGTGACTTCACATTCTTCAAACTCTCTCTCTTCTGTTTCATTCGTCTTTATTTTTTCATATAGAATTTGATCAACTATTAAGTTGCTCCAATTGAGTTTGTGTCTTACAGTCTTCAATCGTTGCTTCTCAACATGGTCCTTGTTCCCTCTATCTGGTAGTCAAAAATGGCACTACAAATTCCCTCAAAAGGATTTGGTGAAGGCTTTCAATATGGATATTTAGCTATTTATTACTAAGATAGTCACTTTTTTCGCTAATCTTATGTACCTTTTTTGCGGACTGTTCGAATAGATGAATTAGTGGATCATAGAGCTGAGATTCTCTTTTTCATTTTCGCTAGTAGAAGAAGGTTCTCTTTATTCTTTTGAGGGACATACTTGATAGGAATTTTTAATTTAACTCCTCTTTAATGATCTAGCATTTCTACGAGGAGCTCCTTTCGAGAGGAAGCACTGACTTCTATCAAAATTGATCGGGTCACTAATTTATAACTGCTTCCAATTAAAAAAATTGTAAGAAGGTTGTAGTTGGTAGCACTAGAACACCCTCTTAAGTAACCCCATTCCATATCGAAAATGTCTTTTACTTGAGCGGCGGGCGGTGCCCCTCCATTAAAGAGGTTTGCACACCATAGGCGAGTTCTGCTACAAGCAGGGTTTTTTCGTGAATGTAAGTTGATTTTCGTGGTCGGCCTCACTAAACCAACTTGAATCTGATATCCTATATATGGTCAAGTCAAACAGAATCTTTGTTAGAAATATTATCACTTAAGTGTTTGTAAATGAATAAAGGATTTTAGATTGTTGAAAGAAGAACCCTAAGCCCAGAGTGAGGAGTTATGATCACGGGATAGCTCTATGTCTGCGGTTCCTTGTTAGGGCTTCATATAACATCTAAAGCTAAAGAATTTTTGGGGTCCCCTATACTTTCCTTCTAAGACTTCATCTCAGGACTCAGGGTCTCTTCTTTCATTTCAGTTTATTCGCGGATCTAAAACTTAGCACTTATTTTCTTATTGATTCTCGGAGCGATGAGATTCTTGAATGAAGTCTATCCGGACCGAATTAGCACTTCTCAGATTAAATTAGGCCTCTCCAACTAAGCTGGGTCATAAATGCGCTTGCAATTGACACATAGGGGAATGGTTGTCTGGGTTCCTTGGCCTAGTATCTTGCACCTCATATTCATGATATCTACATTCAATTGTTATCCAGATTGCATGATTTTTTAACAAATTTAATCCCACGTGAAGATTTACGTTCCGCACCACTTTTAACCAAGATCAAGCACACGGAGCTAGGATCGTAGAGAATCCTCTCAGGCAAAATTTTGGTCTTCACACATTGTTTATGTGAACTTGTAGATGTGAGATTTTTGCTCAATTCAAATGGATTGGAGTCATGCAGTGTTCTTACGCCTTTATGTATTTATGTTTTACAAAAATGTTTAAACTTTTCGTATTAACTTGATGACTTCGTTAGTATATATTCAAATAGCTGCTCCAAACCACCATGAAAACAATAATAACTGTTGTAAGGTCTAACATGTGCTTGGCACTGGCCATTCCTATGTAGCCCATAAGCAGTGAGCAATAATATAATCCCATCATAGACACTTGTCTTATACCGGTTAAATGTAGTATTTTGGCTACGAATTTTTCCGAACTCCTGATTTTTAATATAAAGTATATACATACATAGTATATGTGAACCCGTAATTGTAACAGTATAATAAGTTCAATATTAAAAATTTTGTTAAACTTTAAATTCACCTATGTTCAATTTTACTTCCTCCTTTCCTTTTTGCGCAAACAAAAAAAAAAAGTGAATGCGCAAATAATGCTTTAATCTAACTTCAACAGCTTGCGGTCCTGCAAGTAAAATCAATTGAAAGTGTCATTTAAAAATCTTTATACACACCACCCAAGGTACAGTTGATGAGGCTGCTCCACCCTTTATCATAAGTCTCGATTTTAATTCCTGGGTATAAAAAAAATCTTTGGTAGAGAGCGTTTTCCTAGAATAGGCCCTACCTGGCACAAATCCAAATTAATCGACTCCAACGTAAATATTGAACATCGAATGAAAAACAAAAAAAAAAGAAAAGAAAACCTTTATACACGAATGATGTTTCTCTAATTACCATAAAGTACAAACTAGATAAAATATAACAATGCATATTCACTGAATTTTACAAATATAACCTTGTACATTAATAATTACACAACTCCATCACACGTCTATGAAGGTATATATTCAGCACTACAAAAGAGAAATACGACAAATAACTTTTATCGCTAAATAACAAAAAATTGTCGTGACTCCTATCTAATGATGGATTAACGATGAATTATTAAAAAGTTATTAGCTACAGACTATATTTTTACCGATAGACTAGCAACGAATTTTATAACTACTTCCTAATATCTTTCTTTTTTTTTTTTTTTTTTGAATGACGACTCCTATGTATCACTAAAAAACTCCACCCCACAAGAATTCCATTGCCATACCTCAGAGTAAACATTAATACTTTCTGATGACAAACACTGATCCCTTCCGGCAAAATCCTTCAATTCTGGCAACGTAATTTCCTCCCAAAAATCATCACTAGAACAATAATCTTTATCATTTTTTTCCTTCACAATTTCCGCATTCGCTGCCATTATTGCTGCTGCCTGAATATCCCTGGCCCCGGCAGTTACAGGCCGCGGTAATTGCTCTATTTCATTCGGAAAATTCAGTTGTGCTTTACTTCCCTTGAGGCAATAAGCTGCCACGTCATAAGCTCTAGCGGCCATTTCGGGCGAAGAAAAAGAGCCTAGCCAAATGCGTGATTTTTTTCTTGGTTCTCGAATTTCGGATACCCATTTTCCCCATCGTCGTCTTCGGACACCGCGATAAATTGGGTGTCTCGTGCTTCCCTCGCCCCGCCAATTAGATGCCGGGGACGATGTGGATATGTTATTGTTATTGCATGTTGGTGATTTTCTTTGCTCCATTGAAAAATAACAAGTGATACTCTATTTGTCTTTGGAAGTGCCTTAAATATTTACGTCTGCATGGGACCTGACAAATTTCTTTGGTGTTTTTACCAAACTAACCCTTCCAACAGTTGGTTATTGTCGTATATGACAGAATGGGAAATGTTGAGCACCACACACAAATGCTATATTTGAAGCTATGTACACTTCACTTGTAGATAAAATTCCAACTTCTTCGGCCCATATTCATGAATGTAAAAATTGTTATGACGGAAAGAGGTAAACAAGAAAATAAAGAAAGTAAAGAACACCAAGTTTAATGTGGAAAAACCCTTCAAATCGAAAGAAACAACCACGGGATCACAGAGATCCAAAGAACTCCACTATATCAATAAGAGTATATTCTCCCAAATAGCTACACAACAAGTGCCAAATACGGAGAAACAATAGCGACACCAACAAAAGTAAATCAAGAGAAATCACACAAAACAGAGCTACTGTTCGGGACTCAAAATCAGATATTGCGTACCGCAAATCCGATCTCCACCGTTCAAATCAAACATCAAGATATTAGGAACACTCATTCAAAATTTCAGCCCAATCCAACAGTGAACGAGCTGGAAAACGCGACCTGAAGTTGACTGGTCGGAGAGTAAAAACTGCAGCAACTAAACTCTTTTTCTCTCTTCTCTCTTTGGTGAAAGCTCTCTCAAAAACCTCTCTTATGTGCTAATGTCTCTCAAAGACAAAACTAATGAGCATGAGTAATTCTCTCTCAAATTGTCCTATTTATAGATGATAAGTGGTGCTTTTTCCTAAAGCCAAACCAACTCCAAATAGGAATAGGAATAGCAAATCCGAATCCTTTTCCAAATAGGATTGGAAACCAAAAGAGAATAGGATTAGGCCATGGGCCTTTGGCTGGAACATGGGCTACAGCTCAACAAACTCCCCCTCCAGCCAAGGGGCCAAATGGATCTTCAAGCGGAGGAACTCAGGACAGGCTTCATGCCTGCCAAAGTTCTGCAATACTCATGCTTCTCTACAACCAACACTTTCATTAGCATATCTGGAGGATGGTCATCAATGTGTATCTTCTCAACCTCAAATAATTTCTCTTCCACGGCCATTCTAATCCAATGATACTTTCTACTAATATGCTTGGACTTAGAATGAAAGGTGGAGTGCTTGGTGAGATAAATAGCACTCTGATTTTCACAAAATAAGACACACCTTGAATGCTCAAAATCAAGATCTTTCATAAATTCCTTCATCTAAAGCAATTCTTTGGCACCTTCAGTGATATCAATATATTTGGCTTCTGTGGTGGATAGAGCTATGCATTTCTATAGTCTTGATTGCTAAGAAATAGCTCCCCCGGCAAAAGTGATCAAATAACCAGAAGTGGATCTTGAATTATCAAGATTACCTCCCAAATCAGAGTATGTGTAGCAAACAAGCTCAGGCTTGCCACTACCAAAGCACAACTCCATATCTGCAGTACCCTTTAAATATCTTAGTATTCATTTTACAGCATCCCAATGTTTCTTTCCAGGATTAGAAAGAAATCTGCTAACAGTACCAACGACATTTGCAATAGCTAGTCTAGTACAAACCATAACATACATCAAACTACCAACTACAGAGGAGTAGGGAATACAAGACATCTCTTTCTTCTCTTCGTTAGTAGATGGACTCTGATTCGTACTCAATTTGAAGTGTTTAGCAAGAGGAGTACTAACCACTTTTGCTTTTGTCATATTGAACCTCTTCACTACCTTCTCAATGTACTGCATTTGGGATAATGATAACTCCTTTTTACCTCTATCTCTGTGTATTTTGATGCCTAAAATTTTCTTTGCTGGCCCTAAGTCCTTCATTGCAAACGATTTGCTTAACTCCTTCTTAAGGATTGCAATTCTAGATTTATTTTTGCCAATAATCAGCATATCATCCACATAGAGTAGTAAAATAATGAAATTATCATTCGAGAACTTCTGAAAGAATACACAGTGATCTAAAGAAGTTTTTTCGTATCCCTGTTTCTCAATGACGGATTCAAACTTCAAATACCATTGTCATGGAGCTTGTTTCAAGCCATACAAGCTCTTTCTCAATTTGCAGACATAATTTTCTTTCCTTTGACTACAAAACCTTTAGGTTGCTCCATGTAAATCTCTTCATCTAAATCACCATGAAGAAAAGCAGTCTTGATATCCATCTGCTCAACCTCTAAATCTAGACTTGCAGTTAAGCCTAGCACCATACTAATAGAAGACATTTTTACAAAAGAAGAGAAAATTTCATCAAAGTCAACTCCCTTTCTCTGGTCAAAGCCTTTGACAACTAACCTCGCCTTATACCTAGGCGCAGAGGTATGTTGCTCTTGCTTTACTCTAAAGATCCATTTGTTTGTTAGAGCTTTCTTGCCTTTCGGTAATTCCACTAACTCATACGTGCCATTCTCGTGGAGTGACTTCATCTCATCTTCCATAGCTTCTACCCACTCATCTCTGTGAGTATCTTGTATGGCTTCATCATAATCTCCAGGTTCTCCCATGTCAATCAAAAGTACATACTCATTTGGAGAATAACGAATTGACTTTTGCTTCTCTTTAGAAGATCTTCTACAAAAGGTTTCAAGATCATCTAAAGTAGTTACATGAGCAGGAGTTAGTTGTTGATCAACCATAACATCATTAATCGAACCGTCAATAGGTTCTACACCCTCTTGATCATCATCTGTATTATAATCTTGGGTTTCTTTATGTGCAGTAAATGCATCAACAATACGAACTGGATCAACATCAATTACGCTCTCCTTATTCTGAAAATCCTTTTTCTCAGTCTTGTCAATATCTTCAATAGTTTGGTCTTCAAAGAACACCGCATCATGAATTCTAATAATCTTTTTATCAACAGGATCATAAAAGCAATATCCAAACTCATCTTGACCATAACCAATGAAGATGCACTATTTAGTTTTGATGTCCAGTTTTGACTTCTCATCTTTTAGAACATGCATACAAGCTTTACACCCAAAGACTTTCAAGTGATCATAGAAAACATCCTTAGCAAACCAAACTCTATTTGGAACATCACCATCCAAAGTAACTGCAGGAGACAAATTGATAACATAAGAAACAGTATTAAGTGCTTCTGCCCAAAAGGAATTTGGAAGTTTAGCCTCTGAAAGTACACATCTAACTCTCTCAACTAGAGTTTTATTCATCCTTTCTTCCAAGCCATTCCATTGAGGTGTCTTGGGTGGAGTTCTCTGATGACGAATTCCTTGTGATTTGCAATAGTTATCAAAAGGACCAATGTTTTCACCGTCATTGTCAGTGCGAATGCATTTTAGTTTCTTCCCAGTTTGTCTCTCGGATAAGGCTTGAAATTCCTTAAACACATCAAGTACTTGATCTTTAAATTTTAAAGGATATACCCAGAGCTTGCGAGAATGATTATCAATAAAAGTCGCAAAGTAAAGTGCACCACCTTGTGACTTCACTTTAAAAGGACCACACAAATCAGAGTGTACTAGCTCCAATAGTTCAGGTTTTCTTGAGGGAGAATAACTGTGAAAAGAAACTCCTTCTGTTTCCTGGCTAAGCAATTAACACATCTTTTCACCTTTGCTTGTTTCACACCAGCAAGCAAATTCTTCTTAGCCAAACAAGTGATCCCCTTCTCGCTCCTATGACTGAGCCTTTTGTGCCATAACTCCGATAAAATGTCACTTTCCACCAAATTTACTGAGTCACTGAGGATCGATCCTTGCATCTCGTATAAAGTAGAATACTTTCTTCCTCGAGCCATAACTAATGCGCCTTTGGTGAGCTTCCATTGGCCATTGAACAAGTCATTATGGTAGCCATCATCATCTAGTTGCCATACAGATATCAAGTTTAAAGGGATGTCTGGAGCATGCTTGATATGCTGAAGGACTAACGTTGTACCAATATTAGTCTTAAAATAAATCG